>JYFJ02001492.1:0-16519 GCA_000934665.2 Catajapyx aquilonaris
ACATCCACATCTTGCTGGCAACTATATCAACACCCACTTATGCGTGCACCAGCATATACTGTATATCTGCTTAATAAGTGTGAAAATTCCTATCAGCCATGAGTGAAACCCCTATTCCCTGATTGGCAGGTTGCGAATCCCTGAGGGACGTCCGACTGCAGCTCCCGTTCGCGGTTCGGCGAGGCGAGACGGCTGTCCTGCGCTGCCTCTACGACCTGGAAGGGGACGCTCTCTACTCCATCAAGTGGTACAAAGGCCGGCGGGAATTCTACCGCTTCACCCCAAAGGAGATGCCCGCCGTCAAAGTCTTCCCCTTCATCGGACTGCAAGTGGACGTGCGTACCATCCTCATTGGCTATTCTGGTGTTTGCCGCAGACCCCCGATCCTCTGTCACTTTCGCCACCGGCTTTAACTTTTCTTCGGGACCCCTTTCCCAGCACCAATTACTGATGGCTTGCCCACCCGATCCTTGATTACCACTAATTCTTCCGTAATTAGATTCGACCTGGGCTTAACTTTTTGGGCCCAAATTATCTCCCTTGACTGCTTTACAGTGCACTTGAAAAACACGTCGAGCTACGAGCCAGGTGGAATAACAAGCTTCATCCTGGGAGTTATGTAACCTAGGCGCCTCCCTTGGCGGATGGGAGGAGTTGATTGCAGGATGAACGTGATTAGAAGCGTTTAGCGCCTCAGATTGAGGGCACCGGTGCGGTAGGCCGTCACGATGGGGGTTCAAGTGACGGACCGTGACGGCTCACATGTTGCAATCAAATGGGAGTGTTTGGGACGAGTTTAATCAGCATTTTTTTATCTATTTTGTGGCGAAAAACAAAGTTGGGGAATGGGGTCCGCAGAAGCGTGACGTACTTTATGGAGGAGCTCTAAATGGAAAGGCTGAGGCCATACTGATAAAGTTGTGGATAGGTATAAATAGGTCAATGGAGAGGCAGAGCATATTCGGGTCAATTGTGGAGGAAAGGAGCAAAGTTTGAAAGGCACCCTGGAGAGCAATTATTTTTAGTGGATATTGCCTCAAATACGTGAGATGTAAGAGTGAATCTGACTTTATTTCTAATGACACCTCGTTTTGCAGATGCGCCTAGAGGATCATTTCGCACATTGTTAGGCCTACTCTAAAAATTGTCGATAATGTATAAGTTTCACCATGCATGCAAGTGATTGGGACACTAATTGTTAATTTAATGAAACTCTCTAGTTGCTTATAACACCGAATTATTTCAATTATCATTTTTATCTGAGGCAGCCAACAGAGTAGGCCTATATTTCACTAAAATTATGATGCAATAACTGTTGCTATTTGCATTCAGTGTGTGGCAACCCACCAAGCCAATAGCATTTAAATGATTGCACACATGAGGGTGTTTTGTGGCCATTTCAAAGGGTAAATAATTTTAAAAGGACAATATTCAAACCAGACCAGCTACACAAAAATAGGCATTTCATATTATGGGAATATTATGAAGATCATCCACTAAATGTCATTGTGTGCCATGGTATCCTTCAATCCTTGGCACAGCTCCTTCATGTAGCATCAAAATTCAAATTCAAAAGCAGGGCATTGCCTCTTTCATGGTGTGCCTATTTCATGCAGTTTATCATTTACAAATGACATTATATCGCCACTAATAAGCCATCTGGACAAATTCGGGCAATTTTACTCACATAACAAATATGCACTGCATATATAGGAATTTTTGCACTGAGAGATAAAGAACATTTCAATATCATACGTACCTAAATTTTATTAACATCTCTTCCTGCAATGATTTTTAGTAGATTTCTAGATTTAAAAACTTGTTATTGTCTGCCATTCGTCCTTTGAGTTACAGAAATATGAAATTAAAAGTTGTCTATTATTTCACTTTGAAAATGGCCACGTTTGTTGCTAGGACCTTTTATCAGTTAGTAGATGTACAATTTTTTAGTTGTTTGTTGTTTATTGAATCAGCGCTGGTTGCACAATGGCATATACACTGGGGAGAATTGAGAATGAGTACACATCAATTTCAGGTTAGTAAACTATATGCAAATATAAAAGTTCCCAATCATGTACCATTGCAATAAAATACAAAATATTATTGCAACATGATATACTATAAAGTTTCCGACGCCTCCTGCTGTGGCCATTTTAAACCTGTATAAATAGTAATATTTCAAACCCAGATTTTTCACAACCCAAGAGTGTAGGAGAAAACTTTGTTTCACTTTTTACCTGAAATTATTAAGAACAATATATTCCCCTTAAAAATGAAAGATGGTACACAGAAAAATTAATAATTGAAAAATTTGTTACTTAAATTCCCATTTTGAAATATGCCAGCCCAAAAAATACTTCTCGATCTCAAAAAAATGAACCCGTAGTAGACAACACATTGGGTTATACAGGGTGTTCGAAAACACGAAACTTGATTTACATCCCGGTTAGATCCAGATGATGGATTACTCCCGCCAACCACAGTAGATAAGGAGGAGTTTGGTAATTCCACACAGCCTGTACATCCATTTATGAGGAAGTATGAAAATGTGCCCTTATCTAGTTGGCACAAGTCATCCATCACCTCCATCTAACAGGAAATTTCAACCTTACTCCATGCTTCTTAACACCCTATATATTAACCAAGTAATTGGACATGAAACTGAATGGCAACAATATACCTGGGTAGACATAAGTAATTCCGCCTGTACAGACGTACAGTACACTCATACTGTACAGTAGGCTACAGTGGCACAACTCCGCAATTTTTGAATTTGATTTTTTAAAAAGTTGTACCCCGTTATCTGGCCGATAGGCCATTTCTAGGGGGGTGGATTACCACCATTTGGGGTTTGGAGCGATATACATATATGTATTTAATTACTCCAAGGGTAATTAGGAGGGGATGTGCAAAGTGCAAGTGCAATGTCGTTGCTTGGTCATTTTGTGAACTCCCCCGAGTAGGTTAGTCTAGCGGAAATTCCCACCCGAAACGAAGCCAGAGATGGCCCAACTCTGCACGAAAGAAGGTGGGAACCCCGGGCGGGGATTGAACCCCGGACCTTAACTTCCGTGAGCGCGCGCGTTACCGCGGTGCCACTCCGTCTCCCTTTAATTTGAATATTGTACAAAATAATGTTGACAGTAGATGATAGAAAACCGCGTCAGCTCGTGATATACAGCTTTCATGTATCATTGTTTCAGAACTAATGTTTACATAACGAAACTGCGCACCTAAATAATAGTGCCGCTAGTAATATAACATAGGCCTATATACCGCAGTAAGCCTGGCTGGAACAGCAAATTTGTAGCTGCCAGGTGAGGAGTTACAGTACACCTATGTGCCTTATACATGCCCCAGAATGCGAATCGCTCAGATTCCTGGTCACGCAAACCAGCCCTGATGATACTTCTAACAGTGTTTCATAACATCCCCCCCCCTTTTCTGGCTGGGGTGCACTAAAGTGGGTTAATCAGAAGTAAGCCCGAGTGTAGCAAGCAACTGACGTCTCCTCTTCCTCGGCGTGTACCGCCAAAGTATAGGCAGCAACTCAAAGGCCTTTGGGTCTCTCCTTCCTCTTCTTGACGCTGACGTACACTTTACACAGAAAGTACAGCCGCGTTGAGCAAGGCCCACCGCCTCTCTGCAATATCCCTGTCAGAAGCATGTGCGGCAAAACATTAATGGCTTTGGCCGGGATATGAACTGAGCTCCAAGAAATTACTGCAGTTGCCAGGACGCCATTCCTCCCTTGGTATTACCACAATAAGCCACCACCTTCTTAGATGCGGGGAACTTTTCATTTGCACTGATGCTTTCGCGTGCCTCATTGATTGTTGCTCGAGTCTGGCACTCGGCGTTAGTCATAAACGTCGCCTGTGGCGGGTCTATAGGTGGGGCTGGAGTCTTACGAGCCCAATTGACACAATCGCTATGCAGGGTCATTTACTCATTCCGGTCTCTCTTTTTTTGGCTGTGACAAAGAGATGGTGCAAAATGTTGTCACGCTAATAGCTTTTTGAATAGCTGTGAATTGTTACAGGCTCGTAACAAGGTGATTGCTATTATAGCTCTTAAAATGCCGTTTTAAAATAATTTACAATACATTTCATTTTTTTTGGTATTGCTGAACAGGGTAGTAGCCTAGATAACTACAGTAGCCTACCAATTGTTGCGCTATACAAGTATACTGCTGGAAAAAAAACTGCCGTGTACCCTAGCAAGCAGCGCACATGCGGGCGCAGGTTAAAACATGCAAGCTTCCGTCCACTCTCGCACATAGCGCTGCTTGCGGTGGGTACAATGATTTTTCCAGTAGTGTATAATATGCTTAATTTATCGAAAAATTAATTCCGCATTTTACAATACCAACTGCTTACGGCTGGTGGTAAAAATTATTTCGGTCTTAACCACTATATTTTGTGAGCTGCCACTGTTAAAGTGTAGGATCTCGGGTTTTGTGGTTTATACCTTTCACCTTGCAGGCCTATATTCTATTTGACTATTATACCATTAAAATCCGCGACGTTACAGAGCCATTGAAAGATTGCCAAAGGCTAATTTCCTCGAGGCCTTCTTGCTGTCGTGACTAGGGAAATTGCATTGCGGAGATTTGATGTCCCCAGTTTTTTTTACTGCTCCATTATTCTTCCATAAATGGAAAATAATTTTGCCCGAGCTATTACGCGGTGCAAAATAAAGATGCTCGAAATAATGCATGAGGCCCAAATTTTGGGTTACGTTGCGGTGGAAATTACTAAATTATAGTCGCCACCTACTGTTTGTTCAAGTAAGATCTCCAATGAAAGTATAAAGCACGGTTGTAAACGGGCCGTGTGGTGCTTTATGGACGTTATAACTGTTCGAGGAGATGCCAAATGAAACCTGAAATGTCAACAACATGACCAATTTGGATACAGGCAAAAAAAAATTACAGCTCAGGTACTGCACCTGCAGTTGTTTGAACCTGTCATCAACATTTTTTACATGCTCAAGGGTAATGAAGTGTAGCCTAATGTCCCTCTATTTGGTATTCTGACGCGCCTTTATTATTCGTTGGCCGTTAGTCTTTTAAAAAAATAATTTTTGGACACGCTGTGACGTTAACGCTGCGAAACAGTTGGAAGAGCTTAAAGTGAGTATCACACCTCCAAGCACCGTTGTCGGTGTGAGTTATGAATCGAGATGAGCCGAGAGATGATACTGTGGAGCTGTGTGATGTTCCAGAGGGAAACTAGCAAAGGTCGGATATGGCCCCAAAAGACGGAAGAAAGCAGAAATTTCTGAAACAAAAGTTTTGTCTGGGTGTCTGTTACCAACTGTCGCCCCAGGAATCGGATTTTTACACGTCGTTATAGGAAAAGAGGCAGACTCGTCTCGGTCTCGTTCAGGAAAAGGTCGGGCAAAGAGAAAATGGACGGAAGGCCATTTTCTTGCAGTCTGCAAAGTTAGTCCAGTTTCAAACATGTCGCTTTTTATGGATATACTTTCTTGCAATGTGTATGCGGAACTGTGTTACTTTCACGTCATAAATATTGTGTCTTTGAAATCTTTTTAACACCCGTGCTGCAGGGACTCAAATTTCAGGGGTAAAATAATGTAGATGATGCATCTTTTGAAGCATTTCAGTCATAAATATGCATATGGAAGTAAAATATTCGTACTTTCCGAGCACTCGGCTTGCCAGTTAAGGCAAACAACTTGAACGGCAGCAGATCATATTTTAATGATGATGCTCATGAGAAGTGGTTTTCAAATGTGCTAAACAGCATCGGCTTTTTATGTGTTTACGAAAGATGATCGATCCTCCAAAAAATACCACTACACTGCAGTCAAAACCAGCCAAACACTACGCATGCGAAAAAAAAGTCTAGTGAGTGTAGAGAAGTGAATCTAAAAGCAAGTTGGTGTTATAGGGCCTGTGTTCAACATTAGACCGCTTGCCCACAGCTTAATAATGTAAGGACAATATTGAAACAGTATTCAAAAAGGGCAACTACCCCAGCAGCTCCGGGTTGTTTTAATAACACGGGGTTTCCCCCTTGTAATATAAACATACAAAATATCCGCAGACCCTATGGTTTTTACTATCCTGTGTCTATGCTCGGTCAACATAATCCGCAACCATTTTTCATGCAACGCGGACCATTTACTTTTAGACCTATTACGCGGTCACATTGCATATGCTGATTAGAAACCAACAACCTAGGTTTGCAAAAAGTTAAATTACGAGCGAAAGTCTCAAGACGCATTACAATGGCCGGCTCCACTATACTTGGAGAAAATCATTTTATTGCGTGTAATTAAGGTAATTTAATGGCCGCGATTCTCATTCCAGTCTCAGAGGATCCCGGGAAATTGCAGTGGAAGGCGAGTAAATGACTGATATAAAGGCGAGATGTTTTATCGATGTCGCTTTAAGTGGTGGAAAGAACAG
Organism: Catajapyx aquilonaris; assembly: GCA_000934665.2. Taxonomy (NCBI): domain Eukaryota; kingdom Metazoa; phylum Arthropoda; class Diplura; order Dicellurata; family Japygidae; genus Catajapyx; species Catajapyx aquilonaris. The sequence continues at coordinate 6,437 of JYFJ02001492.1, forward strand.
CGAAAGTCGTGGGGTAGGAATTCGCTGAGAAATGTTCTGGCCTTATATTGAATATATGCCAGCCATTAAAAAGTTAAAAGACAGGGATTCTCTCTGGATTATAATATTGTTCCGAGTTAAAAGTGCCGGGTTCGATCCCGGGCAGCAGGATTCGACAGCCTCACTTTCGGCACACCGGGGTTGTAGAAATTGAACCATTACCTCCCAACAAGATGAAACGGTGCACTAGTTACAATAATGATGTTATTGTCAAAAGTTATGCTTTCAGCCTTGTTGTCTCCAGCAGCAGCGTGACACCATCAGCACTGCTATAGAATCAAACGCCTAATTTATTTAGCGCATATACCAGGCGTGCGAATGTGTGTATAACGTTGCATTCGAGTCGCTGAACTCTAGTCCTAAGCACGTCAATGTGAGTTGCAGGGGCACTGGTCGGAATTCCCCAATATCCAAATTCTTCGTTTCGGGTCCCGCCCCACGTTTTGCATTCCACACGCCCATGTCGGCCTGTCATAGCGAGAAAGTTTTCCCAAACCCCCCCAATTCACATTCTGCTGCTTATGCGGTGGCATGCATGTCACATGCAGTGCTTTGGGTTCTGTTCCTGGCGAAATTATTTGAAAAAGTGCACCGGATGCCTGGCTATACTGTATGGTCCAATGTAACGTCAATGTATACTGTACGCTTTGCTGTGACAAATCCTCGACCATTTTTTCTGTCCATCAAGTGACAAGTACTGGGCGGTTGCACAAGAGAGCAATACCAAGTATCACTTGCAGAGTTTACCCTACACGGGTAAGGGTTGCTTACCAGAAATATTCCCTCGTGCCTAATTGCGGTCATTTTCACACAAAATACTGGTTGTAAAAGCAAAATTGGTCCGCTGTGCACATTCATAACGTACAGGAAAATTATGTTACCATTTTTTCTCATTACAGGTGAACAAGTCCAATGCCACTCAAGTCACTCTTCAAAAGGTGGAACTGAACTTGTCTGGAAAATACAGCTGCGAGGTATCTGCAGATGCCCCCTTTTTCCACACAGCTCTAGTCCACGGGGAAATTTCCATTGTGGGTAAGTTTCACCCTACAACGGAATGTAGGATTCAGAAGCCTTCATTTTTTATTCGTAAATGTATATTCTGTGTAATCCTTTAAGTAGGAGGAGAAAAACCTAGCATTACATGCTGGCTTTGAATGCCTCCCAAAGTTAATGCAGGATAGTTTTTTGGCTCCCCCATCTTTGCAGTGGTCCTATAGGCTATGGGGGAAGGGGGGGTGGTGGGATCAACCCAGGAGCCAATCTTGAGTTTAGCCCATTGCAGCGCTAGAAACCCTTAAAAGCAAGTGTATGAAATATTCACACGATGACCCCAAAAACGATAGGATAAAAAAGAAAGCCCGTAATGTTTCATCTCTTCGGTCATTAAAGCTGGCTGTGACGGCACCCAGTTCGGCGTATCCTGTGTTCCAAAGCGCTTCCCCTTTCGCGTTCCGGCTCTATGAGAAATGTTCATCCAAAGCGTGAACCGCTGTTACACTCAATTTCAGTTTGTACGCTGTATCGGAGAGTAATTACGCTCAAATTTTATGCGCCTCCTGGCACTATATGAATATAGTCGAAAGCTATCCCTAAATAGTTCTAATGTAGTTTTACATTTTCAGAGCCGTTGGGCACTATTTCGTTGTACAGTGCTGCTTTACAGCGCATTCCTTTCATCCTGAACTACTATAGCGGCATAATGAGATGCTGCCATGTAAAAAATAAATTCCTGGCCCATAAAAAGCCGTAAAGTCTGGAGCGGAAATGAGCAGTTTGTTTTGGTAGTTGGAAATGACGGAAAACATCATCCTAATTAATCACTCAGTCACCTCCCCCAAGACTTTATAACCAACATCCTTCCTTTACCCATCAGTCCATCAAACAGAATAATGACGACGCACTGACGAGAAACGTCCCTCGGAGGGTAATGCCGACTACACGCCCCTTTTTCCCATCGAAAAATGACGAAAAGTAAAGAGCTCGGTGTTGGATATATCTCGCAAGGCTAAATCTGTCAACAATAATCCCTGAGGAAATCTCCACCTGGCCACACTTTCAACCAACGCGCCTGAAAATCACGGTTGGGTTGGCAAAACTGGGGATGCTGTAAATCATCTGGCCACCCCTGAACCCAAGCCTCTAACATGGCGGCGACTCAGGTCGCGGTTATCCGCACGTGCTCTGTGGTTACGGGAGTCAACAATACTACGCCCTCATGGAAGGGAGTTTTACTGTACGATACAGTGTATACTCGCTGCTGTGTGCCCAGTTTCGAGCAATTCATTTGTTTCGGCCCACAGAAATAATAATAAAAAAAACAGGCCTCTTGTTTCCAAATCTCCTCATTGATGACTCGAGCAGACCGCCAAAACGCTGCTGTTGCGATTATCCGCCGGGGAAATTTTCCATCCCAGAAGCATTATGCTTCTGTTAGCTTCGCATTCAGACTGCAATAAAGTATACTATCCTGGCTTATTAGAGGAGCTGCATGGCGGCTTTCGATAATAACGGCTGGTGTCGTTAATAAAGCTGCACGTACCCCTAGGGGGAGTTGGGGATTGTGGGGTGGGTGTAGTGTTGCCAAAGTTAACAACTCTGCGAATAACAAGTACGGATGAAAGAAACGCCTAATTATCGGTTTTAACTACGTAAACGTGAGTAATGACACTGAGTGATGAGGGAGATTAACTTTGAGCACGTGACCTTGCAGATGGTGTAGAAAATAGTCTGTCTTGGCGCATGTACTAGACTCTTTGTCGGAAGAGTCGTTAAAATTTTGCCAATACTGCAGCCATCCACTGATTGGGGACCTACATAACTTTTTATACTGTTTACCATTTCTCCGTGCTGCACACTGGATCGCTATACAAAATGAATTATGTAACTGTACTACACGAACATGTGTCTGTTTGAGTATACACCACAACACAACTCCCGAATTCCCGTCATAACTGCGCTGTAGTTCACTTTCCCTTTCACGTTCTTGGGCACTAAGAGTAATTATACCCTAATATGTTCTCGTTAAGAGGCTCAGCGCTATACGAAAGCACCCTAACTGCTCTTTAGAGAGTTTATACGACTCCATTTGCATTATGTGTATTTTTAGGCCGAACAAGTTAAAATGTCACTCGGGCGAGATTCCTCTCGAATAAAGAATACTACTGCGCTTACAGTAGTTATTTGATGTCTTTGTAACAAGTTTGTTGAATGTAATAGCTGCTAACATGCATACAGATTACAGTATAGGCTACACTCATACAAACTGCGATACACATTAATTTACTGTTGGTAATAATGATGTTTGTGGGATTATTTCCTAAGGTTATATTAGCATGCAGCTTGCACATCTTATGCATCGTTAAGCACCATTCCTGAACGGACTGATGCTTTACTAAGCTGTGTCCGCCGGTGAGGTGGTCCAGAAATAATTATTCAACGCCTGAGGGAAGCACTGGTAAATCCTTTTCTATATTTATTATTACATTAATGACAGCAAGTAAGGTATAAAGCAGCCAGTGGTCTCTACTACGTACGGTATAAGTTTCCACAGACAGTTTTTGCCTTGGCACAGAGTTCGCTAATGCGCCCAAATTTGTAAAATAAAGAATGTCATATAAGCATTTCAGCAGTTTTTGCTAATTCGTAAGCTGCTCATAAATTACATCAGAATATCAATTCGCCAAGAAGAGCAAACAATATTATTTTCTCGAACAACAACAGTCTAATTATGTGGTATTTAGTTTACCTTTTTTATTATTTATCATACCCCGTGCTAGAGCCTTTGGCTCCCTTAGGGGGGTGGATTACCACCATTGGATGGGACAAGGGATAGGGAAGGAAAGAAGGAAGTGGCTGTGGCCTATTTTTACGGAAACGGCCCCGGAATAATTGTCCTGGGGGAGACCATGGAAAACCACAGAAAACCATGGTTCGGGTCGCCGGCCCCGGGATTCGAACCCAGGACCTCCCGATTAGCAGGCGGGCTCCTTATCCCCTACACCAACCTGCTTCGGTTTTTAGTTTACCATTTCAAATATATAGTTAACGAATCTGCCATAATTAGGTAACGACATAATTACGGACTTTCCACAAGGGGAACCCTGATGTCTTGTTTGTTATATTAGCTTTCATAAGGTCCAATCCTGAATGGGTTATCATTTGTGCGATAAGGTGACAACTGTAGGACACCAGTTTTGTTTGTTTCACTCAGATTTTGGTAGATATGCATCATCATCATCATCATCATCATCATCATCATCACCACCACCACCACCACCACCACCACCACCACCATCACGACATTTCCCTATAAGGGGTAGATATGCGTGATTGGAAAAGTGAACGCTAATACAATATTGCAAACCAGGGGTAGAATATACAGAGCTGAGTTATACAGTTCAGACTATACGTATAGGGGATCAAGTTTCTGCCAAAATTTCATTTTTAGTTTCCACTGGTCACAAAAGACAGAGTATGGAAATAGTTATAATTTTGATTTTGCTTTTATTATATGGGCAGATGAAAACCTATTTTTGAATCAAACTTTATATTAAAACTGACATTAACGAACTTGATTGCGCAACACAGTTTATGTAGAGTGTGGCATCCCTTCAAATGAGATATTAGGCCTACAATGGGCATCCCGCAGCCTGCAAGTATCAATTTCATTAAAATATGACAGTTTTAGTAAACGTAACTCACTGTCAGAAAGCAGGTTCTCATATCTACCAATTCCATGAATTTTTTAATTATTTCATGTTTCTACATCCTTCTGTAATGATTTGAAACTTGATAATATTGCAACTTCGCAACAGTCGGATCCCTATACTGCAGACTACCACCAGCAAGTAGGCCTACACTGCTGGAAAAAAAACCTGATCACCAGCAGCGCCATAACGGAGGCGGGTGGAAGGGTGACCAGCGGACGCGTAAGCGGGTTTCCAGGTTAATTCATGCACGCTTGCACCCTCTGTGGAGCTGCTTGCTATAGAGTACATAGAGATTTTTCCAGCAATGTACTGAGAGCTGGGAGGAAACGCACTTCATCACTTTGGGCCTTCAGGGAATTAGTGTTAGAACGGGCTGGATGGGTTACGGCAGAATGGGTGATTATAGTATAAGGGCTGGCCCTCACTTTCCTGCCTTCAATCCAGGCGGAAATAAAATGGTCCGATAATATTATGATGATGGGGAAGTGATGAAAGCAATATCTGAAACAGTCGTTGAGACGCACCAATATGTATAAAGACTGGTCCCACCCACCGCCTTATCTGAATGCAACCCACTCCGGACAATACAAATGCGATAACCGAGGATGAAAAGAAGCTAGGCAAGTCCAGAGTTGTCATAATATTATGTCGTGAATGTGACACAAGGTACGTCTCTGAATCATGAGCTACTCACTTCTGTTTATTTCACGGTCTGGCGCAAAAGTACGCAATGCACTTTTTGGCGTCAAATAGAGATCGGATACATCCATAACGATCTGAAATTCTTGCCAAATGCCGCGCTGGTGCAACCCTCTTAGCAGCATAACCACAGCTTTAAAACCGTTGGAACAATGTGAATAAACGCAGCTCATATCAAATAGTCGAGTGCATGACAAAAAGAAACACACGATGTGGTTAGAATATAGTATTCTTATCTGCAGGCACATCAAACACGAGTCGCTTGCCTTTGTTTCCAAGCTGAACCTCCCCCCCCCCCCCCNCCCCCCCCCCCCAGACTCTCCAATGCCCATTAATCATAGCTGCGATTGCCATTCAGGGGGTGGTTTTTATGGAAATAGTGGACTGAGGCTAGGCCAAAGGCTCCCCTAAAGTCCCATTCAAGCATTAGTATATGGTCATTAAGGCTGGGTTAATGAGGATCGAGGAGAAGCTTGCCTATCATCTCTATAAAACCTAATGCGTAGATTATACCGGTGTTTGGTCTGCGCTACCCGTCATTCTCTCGATGTCTTGGATTACTTTATCGTTGCAAAAATAGTCTTTTTACTGTCTTTGAAATGCAAAGTAGGGGCTCGTTATTCAGGTCATTTAGATTTGAGGGAAAAGTTTTCGCACTCGTAAAATGGAGAAGAGGGGGCTGTCTCTTTTCCTTCGCAGTTCCCCTCTGGCATGCTGAGGAAGTTCTGTCGAGCTTGGAAATATAGAGCGTGGTGAGGGGAAGTTTTTCTTCCACAAATTGTACAAACTCGCCAAATGCATTTTTAGGCTAGTCCAAATGCATAGTAAAGTGGACACAAACATGTCAGCAAAAGCACTAACGTGGAAAATGATGCGTGGACTGCAGTACATCCATGGGATTGATTATGGAATTTCAGCGGAATTTTATTTAATATGAGGCTTTTAAACCGTAAAAATTTTAGCAATCATACAACTCACGCCAGAATTGCGAACAAAACGATATCGTTGCGTTGTAAATTCCTGGATTTAATTACTATCCTGGAAATATTTGGAAGCCACAGCCAAATAACTGGGCGACGGATTATCAGGTGCCGAAATGCAATTGTATATCATCATGCAATGTTACAATGAATGCAAAACGGCGATAGAAAAAAACACCTGGAATTAAAGCTCAATAAATTAACGCAGTTTCCGTTACACAAAATAATTAAAAACTATTAACTCCAAATATGCGCGTAAATGGGCGAACAGCGTGACCGGATCAGCTTGGGCATGATATTAAAATCCTCTTCACATCCTGCCTAATTAACGCACTGCCATCTCCAAAAGAACAAAAATGCTGCTGAACCACCATGAACTAAGCCATAAATTTTCCATTGTCCTGCCCCCTCTTAAAAATTCCATCAATGTAATGGAATTTGTAAGGTCTATTGTACGGCGTACACAGACTTGTATTGCATAACCTACTTCCCAAATCCGTTATAAACCCCGTCTATTAACATTCACGGCTATATCTCTGTGTGAATTCATCTACCAGGCCCTATATCGGCGAGCTCTGGTAGGCAGAGTGAATCAGGCTGAGAGTAAACGGAGCATTCCTAGAGCTGTGCATCATTCCAACTCTGACTGCAAAAGCCTAGTTCGCACGGCGTCGTTAGATCGCGTTATCGGCCCTAGTTTGCAAGACGGGGAGGGTTAGAGGGGAGCGGAGGGGAGGGGAGGGGAGGGGAGCATTAAAAATTTATAGTGATAGTCCAGGGTGTAGCCGAGGAGCATAAAGGCGGGAAATATTACAACAATAATGTCAGCGCATGAGGGGGGCGCCTAACTCGTTAAGGTAAGATGACTCGTTCTCCAGCCTCAAACTTTGCTGTAACGCGAGATCTTAAGAAGCTCCGACCGCCTTTTGCTGGGCCTAGTTCTAATGACAGACAAGTACAACACGCCATTTCCGATTATCGCCCAGGACAAAATGTCTATTAAATATTAATTTTGGGCCCTAGCTTACATAATAGGAATTGGGAGACGTTGAAAGCTTCTTCAACAGTTTACGGCATCGTAAGTCGTCTGCTTGTCGTTTACGGCACCGCTTTTCCGCCAGACGACGTTGGGAAATTTGGCCGAAAAGGCTCTGCTCTTCATTACCGGACCGGCTACTACTTGTTGGGGCAGGAGGAAATGCCCACAATTTCGTGTGTTGGAATTGCGAGCCTCTATACAGTTATGGGAGCCATCGTCGGCTACTGTTTTACACTCGTAGCCAGTCTGCACAACTCAGAAGGGAGGAAGGGACATGCTCTGGTTACTAACACTATAGCCCCAGGCACTTCCTTCCAAAATTAAATACCTAAGTCCTTAGTCAAACATCGTCGCCCTAGACAGCCCAGGACGCTCGCCTAATACAAGTCCTGTCCCCATAGGCTACCTAGCTCAACATTTCCAAAACCCTTCACATCGGGGGATCCCACTTCCTCTGTTCTCCATTCGTCTATCTTACTCGCGGAATGCCTCCGGGAAAGACCCTCTCTCATCACTCGTCTTAATTATCAGATATCTCCATTTGCAATGCGAACTGTGTCACCTGATCACACTCCCCGGGCTTAGTCTCCGCACTCCGACCAATAGCCTTCAATTCAGAGATTAACTCATTAACTCCCACTAAATCACACTTTTCATTTCCACCGCAGATTAACACCACTTCAAGTCAGCTTCTTCTGCACTTCTTACGCGCTCATTACGTATATTGTGAATATTTTCCCTCATTTGCCTTCATACAACAGGTCCTTAATCAGAACTAATGAGCAGGCTAACGGCCAGCCTTTTTCTAACGGGAATTCCCCCAAATGGAATTGAAGGCCATTGCCGTCCGTCTGTCCTGTGCGCACCTGTGAGGTCCCTATTTTCACCAAATTTCCCGACCCGCCCCCGAGTTCCCAGCTTGAAAGATTAACTGCGACTAAATCCTCTTTGGCCCGGTTGCGATTACCTCTTATCAACCTAGTGCGCTCTTTTTTTACCCCATCCCCTACTGCGCTTTGGATGACATTTTTCTTGCAGCACCGCACGACTTCCTTCTCTGAATCCCCGCTTAAATACAGGTTAAAAAGAGAAGGTGAGCGTATATACAGTCCAGGGTGGTCCTCTTGGTCAGGTCGACCCCTCTAGCTAGAGCTTCTGACAATAAAATTCCCCGAGCCGCATTCAAAATTCAACCTTCCACCTCCGAAATGGAGCCTTCATTTCACCTTATCCTAGATGAAAAATATTCACCCAGGCCCAGCAGCACTAAAATAAAGGAAACTTTTGGTGGCAGGGAGAGCGCTTCAAACGTGACCGGGGTTCATTTTTTGTCTTCTTTTATGTAGCAGGTCCGGTCTTTTCATCGAAGTTGTTCTGCATTTCCAAAACGTACGTGTCTGGCATGGAATTGGGTGGATTCTCTCCCTGTATTGTTTCATTTTATTTCCTTGCCAAGCCGACTTGGTATGCGATACAATGTTCTCTTCTTGGCCCGGTGTTTTCTGGAAATTTCGTGAAAAGGACTCGTAATTTGTGGCAAGTTTAGTGCGCCTCTGTGAGACAATCGGTATAGGTCCTAATCATGAAAACAGGGTTTCCTCACGCGTTTTCGTATGAGGGTTCTATAAACACCGGGTGTGCGTGGCCAGCCTGCAACCTGATGAAAATATGGCCTTCCTGCTTCGTAGCCTAGAAATTTCCTTGTTTTAAATGATGGTTATCAGGCGTGCTCGGCGCGGCCTGGAATAATTAATCCATCACTTGCAAAGTGCAGCTTTCATTCTCCGGTTATATAGTAGCGGGACACACCCTTAATTTAAACGTACACGTTGGCAAAAGGCCGATAACACGCGCCCAGCCTATTTGACTCTATTTTTTTTTCATCACAATTCAGACGGTATATATGCAAGGCCTTCCCATTCGAAAATGCGCAATGTACTGTACCATTAGTCATCAGTGATGTGAAATCCATCGACTAGAAAAAAAAAATAGAGCCCAACCACACAAATGGATCCCCACTTTTGAGTGCAGTAATTACCAAATGGCCTGTAAGTCTCCACAAATCAGCGTCAACGTCAATTTGATATTCTGTTTGACAGTCGCGTTCGTGAGATGCAAATTTTCAGACTGTACACCCCCACCGTAATTGTGATGGACTCTGAATTTTGTTGTCATCCCAAGTCATAAATCGTCCTCTAATATTTTACCTGGTCGGTTTTTAGCACCTGTTCGGAAATCATTTCTGGAGCTTTTGGCAGAAGAGGAATTGGAAGCAGGAAAAAGGTGACGAAAACACCCTGCAGTTAGGACCTGACAGCTTGAATGTTATGACTTGGCTTTAATCGTCCGCAGGGCCACCATCTTCTCCAGCAGTTATATACAGTATTGAGCGGCCTCTGCCTGTTAGGCACGTCGCCAGGGAAGGAAAAAAAAGATGGGGGTAAAGGGAGCGAAAATAATGAAAGAGGTCGAAATTTCCAGTTTGGGGGGCTCCAACTGGCTCTCCATTTAAGAAAGGTTAATAGCAGCTCTTCTTCAAGATGTCGGTTATTTAATAACTTGAAATCCTACGACGGCAATTATTACGATGCAATGAAATTATGGGGGGGGGGGG
>JYFJ02001492.1:16528-78055 GCA_000934665.2 Catajapyx aquilonaris
ATTAAGAGGCTGGATTGGAAGGCTGCACATGGTCGTTATAGTATAAGCTGTCATCCAAGAAAGTTTGCCAAAAAGGGAGACTCAGACTTAGAGCCTGCAAGAGGAAATCACTTATACGGACATTTTCACCCGTTCTGAATGTCAGAATGGGTATTCGCCTTACAGACACGCTTTAGATTGCGTTTTATGGCTCACGCGCAGTTCAGAGTAGAGTATAAAATAATACCAGCGAAGAGCCCGCGACGCCAGTGGGCGGAACACTGCAATTTTCTACCTATGAGCACTGGCTCAAAAGCACTCTTTCCGTCCCACATAATACAAGTTGGAGAGAGGGGAAAAAGTTGACCCTTGGGGCCAAGGAAACGAGAACAAAGTTTGATACGGACAAGTGCAATACTTACTCGAGAGCTGGTGACTTCGATCGTCCTGTTGCGATGTCATCTGGCTGTTGCGGTGTACACGCACAACACTAGCGGTTTTGCGACACGAACTGAAATGTAGTAAACAAGTGGGAGGCTGCAGAGTGCAAATTCCAATTGCGTCTCTGAGTTTATCGGTGGATAATCTACTAGGATTTCCATTTTATAGGGCTATTTTATATATGCGAGGTCATATGGTCCTGTTGGGACGAGGTTGGCCACAGGCCAGTTCCTTGACTGCCCCAAGGCCGATTCTCAGGCAGAAACGTAATATTAACAGATCCTCAGGTTGGTTTCTGTAAAGAACCCTACTCTCTGGAAATGCATATATTTGATCAAAAATTATACGGATGTTTACCATAGAAAACTATAGATCTCATGGCGTTGAACATGACATTCTCATGCCGCCATGTTACAAGTTGAAAAACATGAGCTTATCGCATGGGATCTAGTAAAAGACTGGCTCCGTCCCAAGCTCCATACAAAAAGGTTTCCTTCAGTCGGCTTATTCTTCGAGAGGATTTATATAGGGTGGAGAAAAAATTGAAACATAGTGTTTATCTAAATGGCCTAATGTGAAAATAAACGCTGTCAGAAATGCGAAATGTGCAGGCGGCAGCTTCCTGCATTTCCCCCATCGCCTGCTGAGAGGTTATTGTAATTTCAAGGGAGGAACGACAATGCATAAATGAATGAAGAAAATCTAGCGCTGCATAATGGGTGTTAAATTAGGTTTTCCAGATGCTTCATTCAACTCGCGCATTTTTCGCATCCGCACCGACGCGACGCGACGGGGCGAGAAAAAAAAAAATCAGGCTTCTAAATGAATACAAAACACTAACTCTGTCCAGTATTTTTTTTACGACACCCATGTGTTGCCTGGGTGTAACATACCGACCTTGGTCTAGTCAGATCGCGTGTCGTTTGCGACGCGAATGACACCGTCAAGGTTGGAAATCCGCAGAGTAGGTCGTAACTGGCAATAAACGCAGTCACGAAACATTGTCAATGTCGAAGTCTGCATCGATGGAAATGTTACCTCTCATGTGGTCAACAGGTACCATGCCGTCAACCAGCTACCAAAAGCAATGTCACTGAGATGGCCCCCCCACATTCGATTCAGTGAATTCAGTGAATTTGTGAAAGAACCGAGCGGAAGTTTGCATTGTAAGGCTGTCATCCACAAACTGACTTTTGACACCCGGAATATTACACGAGCATGTTCCATAACAAGACAAAGTCCATGAAATCAACACGTAAAATCGGAGTCTTTCGTTATGGTTCCAAATCATGCCAGTCATGCACAGATGGCGCACTGAAGGAGAAAAAAAATACCACTTCTAGTAAAAAGAAAATTGGGAGCTCTTATAAAAACTCAGTTAATGGTGTGTTTGTAGGTAGTTCTGGTTTTTCAGTGCCTTCCTAGTCTAATTAAGGATAGCGGTAGAAAGCAGTCAAGATACATATAAAAAAAAGGAAATACATGAAAATCCAAGCGACTCGTCCCTTTTTACAACCACCATCAAAAGGTTTCAACACAAAGTTGAATAGATACGTGAACGGAAAAGGGCCGGCAGCAATTAGCCAGAAACTAATGATGAAGCGAGTCCTAGAAAGAAACAGGTCGGAATAGGAGATTGGGGAAAAGGGGTGGGTATACGAGAGTGGTGGTGGGGGGGGGGGGGGATTTTCTACGATGCCACTGACCCGTAATTCTAATCTTAAGCTCCAGTAAATTGCAGAGGCTGGAGAATCGAAGACCTGCGGATTTTCCAATCGAGGAACACGTCCAGACTGCTGCAAGGTGCTGCGGAAACGCGTTGGCTTAACCGGATTATCATGCTTAGGTATACTTTCGGTCGGTAAACACGGCCCTGGAATTTTACCGGAATTAATCTCCAGGAGCGGATGCAATATCAATTTTCAAGGGGTGTCCTCTGAATATTTCAATAAATGGTTCGTTGAAATTTTAACGGCTCCCTGGACCAGTAGTTCGCCCACCGCCCCCTCCCAAAAATATGCAGCCTCAATTCGATTCTATATGCCCAGAGTGCATGAAGTGCACCTGACCACACGTATTCCATGGACGTTCCCTCCCCCCCCCCCTCTTACTCTCTTTGCTGACCAGTCATTTACAGAAACAGCTGACAAAGACCCTTTCTCCCCACCCTTTTTTTTATCTCCTCCCTGGTCCATTTTTTTGCAGAATTCCCCGCCTCCAGGCCTCTCATCACAGGTCTGCGGTCGCGATACACAGTTGGAGAGACTCTGGAGGCCAACTGCACCTCTTCACGCTCCAAGCCCGCCGCCAATCTCACATGGCTCATCAACGAAGAGCCGGTGAGTATCGGTCAACAACGAGACCCATCCATTCTATACGCCCATCTGACGCCCTTCTGCGCCAGCAATATCCAAATGCGGCATCGAATTTGCCGATTAGCAACATTAACTAATACGTCACTGCCCGCAGGCACTGCGCAATTAGGGGACACATTTCAAAGTAAAGGGGTAAGAGTATTTGACAAAAATCGTTCGGGCGGTGATGGAATCTGAAATGAGCCAAGTTTGAATGACTGGAGGTCCAAGCACTTACAGGCTGCTACAGCATGTACAGGATTAGGCAAGATCAAGTGATATTAACTAGACAGACTATTGTAATGCAGGATTATTCGCTGAGTGGAATCACAATGCCCATGGCGATGATTGTACATGCAGATGTTGCAGGTAGAATAATTATGAACAAGAACGGTGGCTATCTGACATATGTTGTGCCTCACCCTGTATGCATCTACCTAATTGCTGGAGTCCACCCTGCCCTGTAAGTCATAAGTGATAGCGTGCTTTATGTACAGTAAACGGGTGAATACTCCGGGTTTAGGATAGCCATTGGTCAGGAGCCGTATTTTGAAGTAAAACCCAGCTAAATGATATAGATGGCGTATGAATGACTCAAGTAGGAGGAGTCTCCGGTTTTATGACATAATTTGCGACCAATAAATCAGCGCCTTCTGTCTCCGTGCTGGGCGTGTCCGCACTCTTGACACGAATCCATTCTGAGAAATCTGAAATCTGCCCAATATTTTGCAAATACGTTCAAACAGAAGCTAAAATGACATTAGCAGGCTGGAAACGGGTGAGGTAATAAAGAGGACTGAATGTAATTATTTCAAAAAGCTGCTAACGGCGTCCCTCGATCGTTCTCCCTTGAAACCGAGCGTAATTCCCCACGTAACCTCTTTTCCCTCAAGGTTTATGGGGTCCCTTTGATTCCTGCACCATTTCTCCGGCAGGTACCCCCGGTAAAATGGGAGGGTTGGAGGGGAGATGTAGGGGGCAGCAGGGGTAAGGGGGGAGGCTAAAGGGGGTGCGGAAGGTCCTGAAATTCCCAGTCTCGATTTTGAGAGAAGAGCATGGAAGCGAAGGAGAATTGGCCCCGTATCTCTTGGGACACCCCGCGGAACTCCTCTCTTTTCCCTCTGCAAACACGAAGAGATTCCCTAGGGACAGCTTTCCGGCAGAAATTCGGTCTGCTTGATGTCACGTACGCTACGTTTCTGTCTTGCAAACCCCACTCCCTCCCCTACTCTCCCCACAGCTCAGATCCTCCCAGCCAGCCGCCCAACTCTGCCGTTATTCAGATATTCCACCCACACTTTCCAAGAGTAATGTTTTGCAAGAATGTATAAGGAAATCATATCTCGCCTGCGAGGTATTTTTAGGCATTCAAGTACCGAAGTGTGTCATCTAGGTGTGGGTATGCTGTTTGAATGGCAGTATTGTCACGCTGTAATGCTGTAGACTGCAGCACTACGGGCTTGTCTATGCATTTTTGATCAGTTTGGGAGTGATGGCTTCATGTTACTAATGTGGGTGCTGAGGGCTTATAGGAAAAGGTAGCTGCAGTAATGAGAAATTGTGAATGTGTGTGTGTGTGACTTGTATTTGAATAAATTAGGCACACCCAGTAAGCGGACACACTAGTCATAAATTAGTACACAACAATAATTTTTGCACTGCAGTTGAAAATTCCGTCAATTTGTGCCACAGCAACACAAAGTGTCTGCCCACTCTCTAACCAGCATGACAGGCATTTGGCTGCACTTTGAATAATTGCTTTAGTGATGCAGTACCCCAGTAAACCCGATGATCTTCAAGGGTCCATAAATAAAGTCATTGTTGAAAGCGAGCCTAAATAGTTACGTTACCGGTATGGATTTTGTAGATTGAAAGATCGGTCTCAATTTTAAATGCCAATAGCATGCAGTGGCAAGTTGGGATTCCAAATGGATGGATTTACTGCAGTTTAATCAATCTGCACTCTAGTAAATGGGTGTGGTTTCTAGTACTAAAATGTAAAAATTATGGATCATTTCCTTGGCATGTTCAGCCAATTTCAAGTAACTGGTCAGGACAATGTTGCGCGATAAATCTACTGATGTCCTTTACAGAAAATGGTACTTAGTCTATTTGAAAGCTCTCAATTCTTTATCCCCCCGTAAGAATTGCAAAAAATACTAGTGCATAACTAGCACTGCTAGTTATGCATTATATGGTTTGGCACCAGGACACTCTAGATGTTTATCATAAAAAATACTACTTACAAGTTAGTATATTTTATGATAAACATCTAGAGTGTTCTGGTGCCAAACCATATAATGCCCGAGAGATCCTAAATACAGTAAAACTTCTATAAGTCGAAGTTCTCTATAAGTAGAAGAAAATGATGAGCTTGGTTGGCCACAATGTAAAATAATAGGAAATAAACTTCCCTAACTCGAATTTCTATAACTCGAAGTTCTCCATAACTCGAGGTGCAGGCAGGGCCTTACGATGGGATATCAATGCACTTTCAGTCTCCCTAAGTCGAAGTTCATGTTGGCGAGTACGGAAAATATTGTCTCATTTCCCAGCCGAAGGGTCGAGAGGAGGCCACATGTACAGAAAGGCTCAATTTCCTGATCTCCGTCTGCCAGACGAACCGAAAGAAGTGTTTGACTCGAATGTGACAATTGAATCCTTGAATCTAAGAGTAGGCAAATGTCCATAGCGGAGTTTTTTTCACAACAAAACAACGAGGAACATTGTAAGTGTGATGGTGACTGTTATTTATAAGTGTTGAACACCTTTCGTCGCTAGATATAAAGGTAGGCTTCCTTATAGAGTTACGTGCTTTAAAAAATCTTCTTCTCTAACTAGAATATTCTATAACTCGAAGTTTTTTTCAGGTCCCATGGAGATTCGACTTATAGAAGTTTTACTGTAATTTATTGCTTAGAATTTTCATATTCACATTAACAACAACTGAGTCACAATACAGTATGCATCATTTAAATGTGCACCATTTCAAAGAGACTTTCGTAGCAGCTTAAGAGTAAGCTACAAAAACTAAAGAGTGCGATACGCACTTTGGGAAAAACATCACAATCATAAGCCATACTAAAATCCCATCCAGTACCAAAAAGTAACAACCTCTAGTTTTTTCGACTCTTTAAAACAAGCGGATTTTAACGAGGTATGCATACCGTGTATCTACGGTCGAGTACGTATTTCACGGCCTTTATGAAAGTTTCCACGCTCATTAAAACAGCTTGTTGTGAGATCAAAGCTGTGGAACATTTTCCTAGAACTTGGGACATCACCATAACATTTTCCTACGCAGAGTATTATCGCGTCCCACTCGGTATATCAGAGCTGTGGCTTTCTTCCTGTTTACATGCCGTGAACAGCCAAAAGTGCTTGGCATTTTGAGCTCAGAATTGCTCACAGTGACGGACACACCGCAACTATTATTACCTCCCTAGTGTTCCAACGATGCATGTACAGGATGAAACAGTATGGCACTCTCTCTACTGTACAAACACGACCCAAGCCAAGTATAATGTAATAATTAGCAATACACTGTAGAGGTCAGCACAAGACATTCGGCCATTTTGCACCACGTGGCTTTCCAATGCGACGAGCCAAATTAGCTGCGAATTTCTTTAAATATTGGATAAAACTTTACACTTTTGATCCTGGTTCACCCTGTATTGTGGTGAAATCCGGCAGAAAACAATTTCCCCCTTATACAGCAGCAGCAGAAAATGCCGCAGAGAAGCCCCCGCTATTTGAAAATGGCCACGTCTGCCCCCCTCTCGAAATTGTTCCTTCTTGCCTGAAAAGGCCGAAAGTTTCGAACACGAATCGAAAGGCGTGGCGCTTCTTTTGGCGCTGTTTCCACTCCATATTGCCGCAAAGGAACAGGAGATATAGACAAAGACAAGAAAGAGTAGAGTTTAAAAAAATGGAAACGAAAGGGGTGAGGAAAAGAGGGTAGCCCAGGGCCTCTCTCTTTACCCTACGTGACACGAAACCTATCAACTCGAGTCAGAATATTCCGAGAGGCAAGTTGGAAGTGACAGAGGGCCGGGTTACGTTTGGAGAATGAAGGGGCTCTGTTTTGACAGCTGACAGCGAAGATCAAGGAGACGGACCCACTCTTTTTTTTCCCTCTCTCCTCCAACTATTGGATTGTTCTCAAAAGCTGCAGCCGCCCAAATTTTGCAGCTCTTCGTGGACCGAGTGAAAAATGCATTACATTTTTGTTGAGTCCATTTGATAGGAGAAGAAGTTTTGTTCTAGTGAAGTTCGGGGGTGGGAGTAACTGAACAAAAAAAAATAAAAAAATGGGTTGTGGCGATACTGTAGCTTATATGGGATTTAGTGTCACCCAATCATGCGGAGGTAACTTTAATTAAACTAATTAGCGCTAAGGGCCATTAAAACTGGTCATCCCCCTTTAATCATGTAAATCGGGTTAATAGTATCCTTTCGAATGACGTAATTAAAGAGCAATTATTGTCACCCTAACAGGTGACATTTAAAAGAATGGGATGCATATAATTTAACTCTTTACACGATGGATGTTTCTATAGCAGGGGGGTTGTACACTGTGCAGCTATACTATACTGTTCTGAAATGTGGAAGAGCCACATTGTACTTCACAACGCCTCTAGCAGGGTGCTTGCACTATCTGGGTCCACTAAAAATAGCCAGCAGAGGTTTTACATGGTGGCAGGATAGTGGCACGTTCCGATTTACATGGTGCAGGAAAGGGAAGTGAGTCAGAATAACTTATGTCAAATTTTTAATCATTGTGGTCGTTGACTTTTCAAAAAACAAAGCAGAACGGATGGGCCAGGGGCCCTTTCCAGAAAAACATTTGCAAACTGGATGTCAAATATGCAGGCTCATTTTAGTGTGAGAGAATTTTTCGAGCGAAGCATGATGTCTATAGGATACTGAATAATTAATAATGATTCCGCCAAACTACTATGATGAACTCCTGGTAAGTGAAGGATGATTTTATGTACCAGTACATGTTTCATTAGGTCTCAGCAGTCCCGTTACCGAGAGCTTCAAACGTGATAAGGTATAAAATATCTGCTGGCATCAGGTATACTTCTTTCCTTGTACCTTGTATGCTTTTTCATTGTGCAATGTAAATAGACACAGCAAAATTAATTAGGAGAAGCAGGAAAAAGTCGAGGCAATGGAAGTGTATTACGCTCTACATGGGATATATGAGACAGTGTTTGATTAATGCTAATATTTTCTTTGTAACTATATGCTATGCACACCTCTACATAAAATGATCCTCTGGTTTCCATATCACTCTAGTTTATCTCACTAATATTTGTGAAACACTCTGTATAGAATGTAAGTGAATATTCACAACAAATATCAACCTAGTAATATTTTGGTCGAAAATGAGGGGTAAAGAAATATGAATAAATGCGGGTAATATTCCTGCCTACAGTGAACAAGCTCGAGTTTCTTGTCGCTTTTGTAGCCTCACATTATTTTTCCATAACATTTTTAATTCCCACATTCTGATTTGTCTAACAGTAGCTAAGTATAAACTAGATAGTCTTCATTAGATCCTTCGAATGGATTTAATAAATAGACCTTTTTTGAAAACAATTACCCGCAGACATAGCATAATATTATGACATGCAGAAGGTTGTTGAGAAATAACATGGCTTCAGATTCACTAGTAAGGTTTTTTCGGGGAGGTGTGGTGGCCGTGATGGTAACGTCACGGCTTGCTGAGCGAAAGGCCCCAGGTTCGATCCCCGCCTGGGGAACTTTCCTTTCGCCTGCGTCAGGAGGGTCTCTGACCTGCACCAAGGAGGTGTCTGGCAACCTAACCTCCTGGGGGACAGCACATGACCCAGTTGTAGACATTGCACTTGCACCTACGTTCCCTCCCCAAAAATCCCTTCCCCTACCCGACATCCTTGACTCCTTGCACCGGTGTATGAAGAAAAGTGTAATACACATAGAAAACTGATGGTGGTGAGCCACCCCCCTATAGGGCTTAGGCCCACAACGGGGTACATAATAAAAATAAAAAAAATAGTAAGGTTTTTTCTAATAAAAAACGTCCCTAAAACTTTTTCCAATTTGCAAACTTGAAAATCTAGTAGTAACTTCTTGCGAACTCAGGACACGAGTAACTCGATCACTTAACGACATAGACCCTTATTCAAGAACTACATATAATAAGTAAATGAACGACGCACATCGGTAGCAAGGCGTAGCAACTAGTGGAAAAAGCTCCCTTTCATTTATTTTTCATACGGAGTATACTCAAATTTGTCGTTTCATCATCGTAATTAGATTCACGAAGCAGACGGAATAATTCAGTGCTTCTCGCTAATTATGTCACCATGCCATCTTCAGAGAAGCGAAGCACTCCAAAGCTAGGATCACTCCTGCATCGCATTGAGTCTTAGATCCCCCTCTGAATCAAATTTTGGGCCTCTTTCAGCGAGTTCTGAAGTGTCGGAAAAAAAAAGCCCGGTTTTCAAGTAGCGGGCCCTGGGTAGAAGAGCCAAGCCCTCTAAGCCGGACCCGATAATCAATAAATCCAATAGGGCTAATGTTATTATTGAATTTGCCGAGAAATATCAACCGGCCTCCCTGAATGAAAACAGGAATGATCCCTTTACAAGTAATGCAACTTGCGATGTGTAATTAAGCTCCAGCCTTTCTAGAAACGCAGTCGTTGGAAGAGGCAGCACCAAGGCTCTCTCAGAGTTAGTCCCACTGGCAGACAAGCGGGATTGCAAGTTTCAACGCACACATTCATCTCAATTATAAGTCCGGAGTCTAGTGGACGTGAGACCCTGCTTCATCCTTCCTTCCCTCTTAGGGACCAAAGATTTAAAGCTCCATTGGGAATGGAGACAGGCGTCACCTTGCCTAACTTGGCGTCTGTCCGCGGAATGCCAAACCGAGATATGTCCCAAATCACTCTTGCAGGCCAAACCTATCTACCTGAAGATGTACCCGGTTGCAAAGGAACGTAACGAGGAGCTGGAGACCGCTAGACTGGGCCTGCTCTTAAAGGTGACCAGCGCACATTTCCGTGAGGGTCCACTCAAGCTCAGGTGCTCTGCCTCCATTTACTCCGTCTACTGGCAGAGTACGGAAAGAAGTGTCGAGGACGATCGGCCCAGGATTTCATCTGTGGTTGGAACTCACGAGGCTCCTCCTGGACCACGTGCCAGCAAAGGTAACATCACATCCCCAACCTATAATGAATTATTTTCGGTCCACATCTGTACTCAGGAACAATGGATGTCCAAAGTTACAATTGTTGCCAAGGTTCTTGCAGATCATTTCTTCCCGCTTAATTGCACTCCTTTAACGCTATAGGAGGAGTGGTTTTTTTAAGGGAAGCTGTGGCTTGCAAGGGATGCTGTAAAATGATTTACAACTTCCCAAACCCATTTCGCAGCTGACCAAATAAGTCACAGCTGAGGCAAGAGGTATTGATTATTAACAATTCATGGCCAGGATCGATGCGGATTCTCCTTACGGAGTGTGTTTTTTAAAATGTCGTTGGGGTATGCACATTCAGAAACGTTCCCATTATGGTATTTCATATTCTAATGAGTGTTTCACGTAAAGGGGTATTTTAAAAATGAAGAGACCAATACATTGGAATGTGATTTTTTATATTGCATTTCTAACAATGATAAATGACCAAATTTCATGTTTTGCCCTACTTGATCTGCAGTGTAAAACAAAGCCAATCAGTCTTACAGTTGGGAAGATGCAATTGACTAAATTTATTGCAGTTTAATCATTTCATAATAAATAACCTTATACGGGCCTGGGTAAAATTATGTTTTCCCAATCAGCAAGGAATCAATTCATGTTAAGTGCCTAAAGTGAGAAATAGTGACCCAGATTATTTTAAATGCCTACTCACCTGACAAAATTTGGAACAATTCTCAATTTATGTTACCCCACTCAGTGACTTACATTCAGTTGAATGCCTCTTTTGAAACTGGTGGAAAAATGATGACTAGGTTTTATTGCGGCAAATTGGGGAGGACTTCACACATGCTGCAACAATCAGTGGCGAGCAGCCATTGATCCAATCACCGACACGTTTGACACGCACAGGTTGTAAAAATTGGGCGCAAACCTGCACCGAATTTTTGCCACTCTTACAATAAAACAATAGCACCAGATATCTTCGGCCCCTTGCAGCTTTAAAGAAGCCGGCTTTAAAACGTCTCCAGAGTGAACATTCTCCCCTAGCAGTAACAATTCTCTCAATCTTCCAAATTCATTGCTAATGTGGCGTGCCTGGCTCTTTGCCACGTCTAGTAGGTTTCCTCAAATGTGTCGGACAATTTTTTGTCTCCCACGGCAATTATTTAAGTCCACCATCGCGGTTCCTAACTAATACCCCACGATTACTCATTTGACGTTACAAATGTTTTAATCCCATCCATTCCTCTGTTGACATTTATGGGAGGAAATTATGTGCGCCTTTCTCTACTAAGGAAATTTTTGGTGATTTATAGCAGGGCAGATTTGTACCATTTGTTTCTGCTCCGCTTTAAACGTGCCAGTCGATTTCTTCTCCTTGTTAAATTAGAGATTTTCCAGTGTTTTAAGCAATCTCAGCTTCGGATGGAAAATCTCTCTTGTAAGGTCGGCCGCTCGTGAATCCGCTTCCCTTATGCCGACAAGACCCGCATAAAAGGACGGTGTAACATGTGCGTACAGCTGCCCTGGTGGTTGCCAAGCCAAGTCAGGTGTGATGGCAGCCTCAACCGCACTGTACTATCGGGAACGAAAAGTTCCGGAAAGTCTGTATTCCCGCGTGCCTCATTTTTTGTCCGCTAGATTGTGCTAAGAGGCCAATTACACCATCTGTTTCTCACAACGAGATAGAATAGGATAGAGGCCGTAAAGGTCGGACATCTTTGAAGCAAAATGGCGGCCATCGGGCGGCCATGCCACTTCACGGCAAGAACTTTGAAATTGTAGTATCGCTAACCCTGTTCTCCTCTCCTGCCTCCTGACGGGACTAGGAAGAAAAGCCTGTCTGGGGACGTTTTTATTTATTCCCACCCCCCGCCAGGAGGCAGGAGTGTAGACAGAGGAGAACAGGGTTAGAAATACGTCAATTTTAAATGAGCGCATGTTCTTGCCGTGAAGTGGCATGGACGCCAAAGATCACGTGACCTTTACGGCCTCTGCCCTATTCTATCTCGTTGGTTTCTCAAGAGAAATTCAGCCCAAGACATGAGTAAACCCAGATCCTAAATCTGCTACTTTTTGTCCCGAATATCAGTGAGCATAATCAGGCGTAAGATTTGCGCCGGGTTAATTTTTCCTCGTTTGTATAAGAAGGCGCGTACCCTGGCTAATTACAAGCAAAAATAAGGCTGGAGAATTCCATCGATTCCGTTTGCGGCAGTAAAACCGGCCACAGTGGAGCATTTAACAGCAATTAAAGGGTTTCCGTCCGCCCGTTTTATTCTCCATATTGGTAAGAGAGAGCGCTGGGCCAAGAGGCCAAATGGTCCCTGGCATTGCGGTTTCCGAAACATTAGTCCGCCGGTCATTTGCGTAATGGCGCCTCTGAAATGTCCAAGCATTCATGCAGAAAATGGCGCCTCAAGTTTCTGCGGGGGGGTCGCTCGTTGTTTTGCCAGTTTCGCCTGCTTTGCATTCACACCCACCCCAGATTTTTCACTAGGGCTCAACTCCCCCAAAATTTGGCTTCTCTGGCTTTTGCAGGTTCGACCGCATCGCGACACTTGTTGGCGCTGGGATCAGCGTCGGTCGCCATATTGCTTGCCGTCGTCCTGAGGTGATTCCACACGAATCAGCAAGGCCTTCGAAATTCCGCCTAACTATTTGCAACTCCAGCCATAATTCCAGCCCCCACCAAAACGTTGCTTCCAACTGTTGCAAGCAGCGGTGGCGTTCCAAAATTGAGCCCCCCTCCCCCTCCCCTACCCCTTATTCCTGTTCCCTTTCCGCCCCCTGCCCTCCTTCTTTCCTAGCGGCAAAGTGGTGCATGTTTTCTTTATTACTTATATTCCAACTCCCATAGTTTTCCAGTTATGGTAGTAGACCTCGGATACTGATGCACGGGTGTGGTCCAGTGCGACGCAAGTGGGGGAATAAATCGCACTCTAATCACCTGTGGGCGGCCATTTTTGATCAATGCGGTCCCATATCGAGAGTGCTGTTGTCTGTTTTTTTTTGTTGGTATTTTTGTTGCTAAGCCAGCTAGAAGCTGACTCAAGAGGCCAAAAAAATGAGAGAAAAAAACTTTGTGTGCTTTCATGGAAGAAAACTGCCTGTTTCATGCTTTTGACACTTGTAATTTGATGTGATTGTTTTGTAACCCAAATCTGTTTCAATGTCTCCAGTTATGGTGCGGTGTTAGGAGACTTTGTGGGGAAAAAGGGTGCTGCATCATGCTTCCCAAATGTATAGAGTACGTACGTGGGATAGTGATATGCTATAGCATACCTTCCACCCCCCGCGCAGTCTCTTTTCAGATTTCATCTCCATGGCAAAAGCTTTCCTGCTTCATATCGATACGGATGTTGACGAAAGGGATTTCACTACCAGCACTCACCCAATTTTTTTTTCTTTGTAGTAGTGATATTCAATCAAGAGTTCCATCAGTCAATATGGACACACTAAGTCTAATGTTTAAAAAATATACTGGAAAAAACGTAAAACAACTAAGGGCACCATTCATGTGGGTGTCACTAGTTATCTCCCCTGTAATAAGTGTCGTGTGAATGGTGTCACTCCGTAAATCCTAACCATGCAAACGTCAATTATTATCCAGGAAATAACTTACGACTCCCTGAAAAATATGGTGCCTTATATAATCAATAGGACGGTGTATAATAAAAGCAACACGATACCAACTCGTTTGCCGCTTTTCACAAAATGACTGTAATTAATATAGACTTACACTACTGTACTTGCATGGAACGGTTGTCATTCTTGATTGACACATCTGTCCGCGCATGTCGTGCTCCTTACGTTACACCTTGTATAAACCAGTGCACACAAGTTGTACCATTTTTATAGCATCTGCTATGGACAAAATCGCGTCATCAAGCCCAACTTGTTCGTCGGGTGCTCAAAATGATAGGCGATAATTTTCCACGAGCCAGTGGTCCGAAGTGAGAAGAATTACAGAGAGACACGAACACAAACTCCTCCCTCGGGTGGCCAATGAAGTTTAATTACTATGACAGTGGTCGCGACATATGCAGACACGAATGCCGCGCTTTTCCCTCACACATGCCACAAGACCTCGCGTGCCCCCAACCGTATGACACAAAAAATACAGATGTCGAGTGGTGACATGCGCAAAAAAAAATCCACTGTCGGTCCACTCGCTTTTGAAGCCATTTAACACGAATTGATGAGCAGAGCAAAAAAAAAATACAAGGGCATGAATATTTCAAACCACCATATTGGTTTCCACAGCCGTTACAAACGAGTTCGTCTCTCTCTTTTTATACCCATACCCCTCCCTTCCAGTCCTTATTTTTTAGTTCCAACCATTTTGGTACAGGTGGCTTCGTAATTTCAACAAGAATTCTGCTACAATATTTGGATACTGGTGCATTTTAATAAAATATTGCGAGGGGAAGGCTACGTGGTACTAACTCATAGGGCTTGTAAAGGGCACCCACTGCATCGCCATATTTACTCGATTATAAGGCAATCCCCTCATTTTTTTCAAACCAATTAGGACAAATAAAACTCCCCCATTTTGTGAGAAATGGCACTTGCTCATTCCTACATGAATTTCTTCCCTGATTCAACTGGACAACGTGCACCATTTGGCGGTTGCGCATCTCGCCAGCGCCGCCGCATGAACAGTTTGACATGACGTCATCGAGTTAACGGCACAAAGCCTACAAATGGCGGCCGCCATGGCGCTGGCGGAAAAGTGTGGAAAATGGTGCGATAAGCCGACATATTTGGGACTGTACCAAACTCGGCATTATTTGGTGACCTGGTGAGAAATTCTGGTCTTATAAGCGAGTAAGATGGCATATTTGTCCTCAGTTTACATGATATGTATTTCCAAAAGCACCGATTGTAAATAAATATGGAGTGAGCATGTTTTAGTTCAGTGTGCCTCAATTTTCCCCTCGTCGATCCCTGGCCGCGATCAGTGGTGTAATTCATGCTTATTAAGCGGTTAAAGTCGAGCCATGTGTGCAGTGCGGACCGTGACCGAATAATAACCGCTGTGGTATGTACGAACTCGTGTTAAAAACAATACGACTCTGATTTTCATAGCTTACCCTGCCACAAGCACGGCATGATGCAATTGTGCAATAATTACGCTCATTTTGAATTTTCACTACTTGGCTTTATGTGTAGTAGTTATTCAACCGTCACCACTTTTGCTCTGCGACTTTCCCTTTCAGGGATGAATAACCCCCTTTTCCGTTCTTGATTCATTCGGCAATGTTGAATATAATTATCTAAAATTGAGACGTGTCCTTAGAAAAGG
This sequence comes from Catajapyx aquilonaris, assembly GCA_000934665.2. Classification (NCBI taxonomy): domain Eukaryota; kingdom Metazoa; phylum Arthropoda; class Diplura; order Dicellurata; family Japygidae; genus Catajapyx; species Catajapyx aquilonaris. Next base: position 31,805 of record JYFJ02001492.1, read on the forward strand.
GCCCCCGGTGCAATTAGGAGCAGACACACAATAGCCGGTGCTTCTCTCAACCTTTTGCATCAGTGCGGACTGATAACGGATACGAAGATGAGAAAGGAACCGGGGGATAGAAAGGAAATTCATGAATGGGTGTCAAGGAACACTTGTACTCGGGATGAGAAATCTGTCGTTTTTGCCTCAGGAGTTGGAGACAGAGACGAATGGGGCTCGATATCAATTCTCCAACCGAGCTGGGAATGGTATAAAAAAAATAGAACGCTAAGGATGGAAATGCATCACTGAGAATTATTTTTTTCGGCTTTTTTTCTCTCATCCTCGCTATTCATTATCCGGAGGAAAAAAGAGGGAATAAAACACACGATTGATTTCGACAAGAAGGATAACGAGAAATTAAAGCTGTGAAATCAATATACAGGGTGGACAGGATTCAATGCGCAAACCTATCACCCGATTAGGCTGTTTATAGCTGCTATATAGTGACGCAATACAAAAGGGTCAAAGAGTCATGTGTTGGTTCCCTACAGGTTATCCTTGCCCCCAGGGGGCGACCTCTGTCTGCACTGGAAACAGTGGTATGCTATGGTAATTCAGACGTTAAGTTTGTTAATTATAGAAAATGTGGCGCAATGTCAGTACGTAGCAATTTACATATTAACTTACAAAAAAAATGTTCAACGCTAAATATACTGTAGCAAGTTCCCTCGGGACGCTTTCAATGTACAAGGCTCAAGCATTCCAAATATGTAGGTTGACTTCCTATATATAAAGTTACTCAGCTCCCAATTTTGAACACCTTCACCCTGCAGACCAACACGCCAAATGTCATGCCCATACATCCAGGCGTTTTAATTACTCTCTAGGAGTAAGAAAAAAACGAATAAAAGTTTGAGTAACCCTAGACATGTCTGAATACATTGTATACAGTAGAGGTGGCAAATCCCGACCGGAATGCAGCAGAACTGCTCATTTCCAGCAAGAAGTGTGGAGGTCGAGTGCTCTTTACTTCTTCGCTCCGAGTCACGTACAGTACAGTAACTAGGCGATCCCAGCCCCACTACAGTATTTGCACTTTCAGCTCTCGCTTCCAATCGATGGAGATGAGGATGGTTGCTACTATGTGGGGAAAAAAAAGGTAAGTTAACCTTTTGTGTAGAAACGTGGGGGTCCTATTGCATACGGGTTTCCGGAACAATGCTAGCACAAATGATACCAGTTGAGTAACAAGCGTTTAATAATGCTGAGGGTAAACAAGAACCTGCGGGGTGAACGCAACTTAATACTTCAAAGGTAGGTCTAAACGTGGCTAATGTAAGCTTGGAGAAAAGGCACTAAAATATGAAAATTACGGGGGCTTGTTTGCGCTACTGAGTCAACTTTGTACTTTGTTCAGCATTCGATTATTATAGTACTGTGTATATTAAAAAATTTCCTGCCTCTAATGTAGTCCGAATGTTACCGAGAAGTCCGCCAGTTTTTGAACAAGGTTGAACACAAAGCAATTTAACTAAAAGTGGCCACTGCAGCAATGACTCAAATTAAAAATGACTTTGTAAACTGCACAGAATGAGTTTGAATAAAAGTTACACAATATATGTTTCCATTTTGATCACTCCTACCTCTAGTCCACATTGGTTCATTTTAGTAACGCAACGCAACTCAAGGATATAACTAACGATACCAATCATTGGGCATGTCACAATAATTCGTGTAACATTAGTAATTCATGGTTGGATATATGTACTGGAAAGGAGAAATTGCGAGGTTTATTTTTGTCCCTTAGCAACAGTGGACTGCCCAGCTAACAGCATAAATCTAATCTAACACCCGTGATCACTTGTACAGATTCCTGAACGTTCAAAAAAAAAATTTATTGTGTTTCAGAAAATTGTCAAATTTCCACACCTTGCGTAGATTTCTGGTCTCCCAACCTTTCCTCTTTCTTCCCGCACCAATTCTTGTTGACCTCATTTCGTCCCCCGTTCGCCAATTCCCCATAGCCATTCTATAGACTTTTACTCATAATTTCCCCGTAATGAAAAAATGCCAGACATGTTTATACTGGAATGGGAGTGGGCGTGAAAGCACTTTAACAAATTTAGACCTCGCCAAGCCCTAGAAGTGATTACTGGCAGACCAATCTTTAGCGCGCGATGTTGCCTTAATGATCCGGAACTCAGTTTGAGGTTTCCTTAATCAGCCTCTGAATATTGGATCACTCCGCACCCTGACTTGAAGAAGCTGAGCACTTGCGGTTTGGCGCCCAGCAAGGGAAAAGAGAAACCCGCAAAGTTTACGACCACATCACACCCGCGCTCGAGGAGACCAATCAATTTTTGTTAATTGGGTCATTTCGGTCGAAATGAGCCTCGAAGGAGAGAACTGGCGCGACAATGCTTCGCCTTGCTTATCTTTTCTCACATATCACAAATTGCCATCCAGTTAATGGCTAGTGTAACTCTAAATGCAAGGTATAGTCTCCAAAAAAAAAAAGGGCCAGCATCAATATGCTAAGCCGACCCACAGGAGAACGCCAGAATCGATTGGTGTGTATTAGGAAAAAAAAAAAAGGACAATCCATTACTCTGTATTGGAAGTGGAGGAAAAAAAAATCCAATGGCATTTGGGGTTAAGCTCCCAAATCACACTAATCGAGTAGTTCTAAAGAGGTGGGATTCGATATGGCAAAAGAACCGTTGCCTAATACTTGGGTACTTAATATTAGGAGGTGCAACGGGTCGATCCTCCTGGATGTCAAATGCCTCCAGGGGTCTCTTTCCATCCGGACGGCGTTCCTCATAACCGTTCCTGGCTTCCGGAGACGTGCCCATTCTATTCCCAATGCAGCAGTTGCCTGCTTGTCTACGCCCCTTCTACAACCACCTCCTATTGAATTCCTTCAGATGCCGTTTCCCAGCGACTATTAAAGTCATGATGCGTACTTTTGGTTCAACCTTGTCTCAAATTGCGCATGAATGAATCGTTGTGCAGTTTGGTGTTTTGGTGTGTCTTTTTCATGTGTACAGTATACAGAAGGCGAGGATAAAAAAGCATCTGTATTGGAAAATTGTCAGAATGAGTTTAGGCCATTATGCGAGGTGGTCAACATTTTCCCTTCTACACGAAAAAGTTGTCTGCAATATTTTATATTTTAAAAACCATTTTGTACCCACTTTTTAGGAAATATGGAGTGGATGTAATCAAATTCTCATGCGAGGTAAATTTAATTTCCTCTGTGCAGTCACTTGCACTTTATTCACCTATAGGCCTACTGCTAGTGCGGTCGGCATGACCTCGTTTTACCACTCTAATCAAGATATTGACATAAAAATATCATAATCTCGTAAAGCCCTTCTCCTACATGCGCATAAATATTACCGTCAGGCACGTCAAAGTATACCAGTATATCAGCATGCAATTATCCTTATGAGGAGGGCAAAACTGTTTTTGGTATGAATAAATAGGATGTCCGACTCGAGTAAAACAGGGCAATCGAATTATATTAATTAGGCTTAGTGAGAGATTCATTCGCATCAGTATAGAATAATTCATATTCGGAACCGATACATCCACATATGTGGTATAATTTTTAAAAATCCTATCGTATCCTGCGAGACGTGTAGCCTACACACATCACTAAAACCAGTGTCCGGCATTACAAAACTATTAAAACGCGATTAATGATGTGATTTTTTCCACGTTTTAATCATTTGTGCATGGAATTGAACCCATGCCCTTAATACAAATCCAGCCATAAAAATAATTACCCATAATTACATCACTCTCATTGAACGTTTTATCTATGCAGCGGGGGAAAAAATAATTGGTACAGCCCCCGAGTGGCTGATGAAGATATCAAGCACCCCCAGAGTGACTCAGTAACATGTATATTTACTCCGGGGTAATAAAATAATCCAACGTTACATCTCTTTTGGCTGTTAGCGGCCATAGAGGCCCCGAATTGGGTCATCAGAATTCACTCTGCGACCAGGTTGCCGTGATGTGCCTATTTACCTCATTTGAGATGATCTCCCAAGGAGAGTTTGCCAAGTCCAGTCACGCCAACCGACGACCTATCAGGCGCTTTTTGGCACTTGTGCACGATTACAAGTCCTGCCTGCTTTCATCCCCCCAGCTTTTTTGACTCCCCACCCAACACAACTCCCCCTCCTGCCCCCCCCCTCGATTTTTTTCCCCCCGAGCACCATAAGGGGGTCCAATTGGGCCCCTCCAATAACACCCCCCAGGGCTACACCCCCTCCATCGTGAACCCTATCCGACCAGAATGGGCGCCACATTGGACGCCTATAGCACATTGCATAGTCAGATCAGGAGTCGCGGGTGATTGGGTGAGTGCTGAGGCTTGACGACACTTTGGCACAATGTTGCCAAACGCTAGAGACACTAGCCAGTTGACACATATGCAAAATGAGAAGTAATAGAATGGAAATGAATTTTGGCATACCGAATTACAAAGAGAGGACTGGCCCTTTGTAGATAGTAATTGGCTTCGTTTTTTTAAAAAAATGAGGTTATCGCCGGGCAATTGCGCCACAAAGGGACGTATGTATGATGATAAAATTGGTATCCCATCCCTTCGTGCGTCAGGTGCAAAAAAAAAATGTAGAAACATATATGTTCCCACGCAAAACTCTGCATGCCACGAGTCCCATTACCGATGCCATCAAAAAAGTATTCCTTCATCGTGCAACTCTAAACTGCTGCTTGTCATCGACACGAGGTGCCCCTACCATCTAGCTGTTGCTAACCAGTTTCGGAATACTAAAGGTTCGTGATAGACTACACGTCGGTGAAATTTAAGCGAGTTGCGTTACACTTCCCAGACTCCATTATTTACTCCGTGTAATAAATGTGGATGGAAAGTGCCTGCGTCACTGATCTATTGTTCCCCTAATTATCACTCGGGTAATCATCAATCATGGTTTCACCCGTCCTATCTATTAAAGTACGCTACTATACTGTACAACACACGCTTACTTTACTCGTGGAAAGGAGCAACTGCAGCATTAATACTAATGCTATATTGACTGAAAGTATGTACGCACAATAACAGCACTGTATCTACCTATATGAATGTTGTAGCTACAGTAAAACCTCCTGCGGGATAAAGTTAGCAGATTAGTTCTAGGGATGAAAGCATCAATTCATTTCCTAATGCTAAGGCTTGTAAATCAGTGTACTGTATGCAGCAAGCTGAGAGGGAAATCACCTAATTTAAGGCACTGACAGCTCCGAACGATGCCCACCATATATCAACCGAATCTTTCCTTTTCCCTATATTGACTACACGTCAGAGGTTTGGCCACAATTCATGAGGCATGCGGAGAAGAAAAAAATGACCGCCCCCATCCCCTTGCAATATCCGGGGCCACAGCCTCCGGAGACCCAAATTGCCAACCGACTCCTTTTCTCAAGAAGCAGCAGGCCTCTACCCCCCACATTATGCAAATCCTATTAGGATCCTAGGTTATGCTTTTCTGCTTTTAAATCACCTTTCCAGCCGTCAAGTAAGCCTCCTCTCCGATTTGCCCTCCACGTTTGGATATGCAAATTTTTTTTTCTTCTTCCCCTCCCCCTGCCCCCTCCACCCCCTTGAGTGGGCCTGGCGGAATCAATGTTGAGGAGTCGCGATCTTCCAGTTTGAGTCATTGCGCCCCCTATTTTCCGGAGCTCTCGTTCGCCAACTTTCCTAGATCGATGACACTGATTAAGGCCAGTCGACTCGGATGCTCCAGTACTTTGTCACGCTGAGAGAGCAAGAATACTTCCTCTCCAGGGCAGAGATAATCGCTCCTTGATGAGAGCAGGTTAACTTAAGGCCATCGATACGGTCAGACAATATCCGGAAGGATGCAGACTAAGCGCACCGGTTACCTACACTTATAGCCTAACTTGGGCCATGATTAATTACAAGCTTGGGTTAGCCAGTTTTCTTTGGGCCTATTTTTGTTGTTTCCAACATTGTCGCGGATAATAATTTATGTATGACCGGTTTATTCCTACACAGCGCGAGTGTGCGGTACTGTACAGTGGTGTAGTGGTTTAGAGAACTACACTTTTACCTCTCATGTCCAAAATTAAATAATTAGATTTTAGATAGTATTTTTTTAACGCCAGAATTAAAATACTAAATAAACAGTGGAACAAGCTGATTCCTAAGATAATTCTGTCGAAATAACAAACACATTTGAAATTCACCTGAGATTATATATACTGTAGCACACTACCCTATTGCATGTAGGCTATAATTAAATCCTCTACATTTTTGGAAATATTGTTAGCTTCTACGTAAATAACAAATCATGAAATAAATAAATAATTTGACACCATACGTATGGTAAAAAATGTAGAGGATTTAATTATACATGAAGTAGGGTAGTGTACTAACAGCATATAATCTCACAACCAAAGTAACTCTTCTTACCCTCCTAAATTTTGAAAATGTTTGTATTTTCTGATTCTGCTTGGCCTATAGTGTTGAGAAAACATCACCTCCGCTGCTAATTTCCACGTTAGCAGGGTGAAACTACAGCCAAAATGAGATGTTCCAAAGCCACAACACCTGCATCCGGTCGCGAGTCGCGAGTCCCGGCTGCCCGGTGCCGCGAAGGAGAAGGGTCATCTCTTTCGCGGCACCGGAGAGCGCTACAGACACGGTGAAAGGCGACCGCGACCGGGCAGCCGGGACTGGCGACTCGTGACCGGATGCAGGTGTTGTGGCTTCGGAATATCGCCTTTTGGCTGTATTTTCACCCTGATAACGTGGAAATTAGCAGCGGAGGTGATGTTTTCTCAACACTATAGGCCAAGCAGAATTAGAAAATACAGACATTTTCAAAATTCAGGAGGGTGAGAAGAGTTACTTTGGTTGTCAGGTGAATTTCAAATGCACTAATATAGACTATACATGGTGATCCCAAATATATGCAAGTCGTTCTCATGTATTCAGGTACATTTCGAATTGATACGACAAAACTCCTCTAGTTGATTGTGGCGAATACGACTCCAATGAGATTATGGCATGGAAATTTTCATGCTCCCTTGTGAACGAGAGTAATATAATATCCTACCGGCTAAACTTGTTAGACTTTTTAAAGCACAATTTATAAGGCCCTTCCAGCGATTATTTATTTTCAGTGACATTGTAAAGTCGACCCAAGCAACCACAAATAATTGCCGTGAAAGTACGAGTAAATGGCCGATACTTCTCTCTTGCTTCGGAGGGCAAAGTACTTGCATACTCAAACCAGAGGCTAAAAGGATAGTAAACAATTTTTTTTTTTCTATGAGGTTTGGTTTTGCCCTAGACTGTTTTATTCCCTCCAAATCCAAAATACTGTATAGTAGTTGACTTTCACTCTGAAAGAATTAATTAATTACTGTCCTTGGTAGGGAAAATCCGTCCTTTCGGGCTTATCCTCTCTCCGTAGATAACTAAATTAATATACGGTAGCGTACCTTTGTATGAGTCAATATTCGCCATTACTGTACCAACATTCGAGGGTCACGTATTCAAATTGACATAATACTTATTTGAATGGGATAATTATATTAATTTATACATGAGTAACACTAAATTGATGCCAAATGAGATATGGGACAATATCTGATGATGCATAATTTCTATCTCCGTTTATAAAATAATATTGTGAACGGGCAATTTGACGCAAATTTTATGAACTTATTTAATAATAATTGCCAGTGGGTAAGGGCGACACGGTGGCCGAGTGGTTAGAGCCGCAGCCTTCCACCTCTAAGGTCCCGAGTTCGATCCCCGGGTCGGACGGAGGATACTTATGTGAATAGAGTTTCGATGGGTTCTCTCCGTGTTCGCGTGGGTTCTCTCAGGGTTCTCCCGTTTCCTCCCGCAATCAAAATCCATCACAGCGCATAGGCAATGATTAAAGTCGGTTATTCAAAAGATGATCCCCTAAGAGGGTATCCATTATTAATTGCAAGTGGGTAAAATTATGAAGATAGTAATAATTTATTCACACACTGTGAAGGTGTGAGAAGTATGCCTATAACATTTAATGTTTTAAACATTTAAAGTTTTAACACATACAAAAATTTAGCTTTTAGTTACGGTAATGACAAATATTTTATGTTGTAAAATTTGTGATGAAATTACAATGTAATCATACACAGAGAATGTAAGAAAATAATTACGGTTGGAAATTAACTTTCGTCACCATTACTCAATTTGACTCTTGAGCAACTATTGACTCATATAACTTACGTAGCCTACCAAAATGCGCCTTAATCACCGGATAATCGTGCTACATTATTATTATGAGGGCCATTAGAATTTCCATTGGTGCTGAAGATTTAAAATGAATATTGAGCATCCTACAGCTTCACAAGGACACTGAAGTAGGAAAAGAGAAGAGCCATCCTACAGTATAGCTTATTGCCTCAGTGTCAGAAGAGAAAATACAGGATCTCAATGAGCTCTCCATCACACTGTAGACTAATTAAGATAATATTATGGGATGGATTTCGGAATAACACACTCAAGTAATATGGTGTGGTATTATCCCATATATTATTATTACACGAACCTGTACATAATTCATTTTGGTACGACATCTTAATTACAATGCAATGTAACTCTCACTGACCTGTTTTATGAGAAACACTCTGATGATAATGCATTGTTGCTCCTTACATTGCTCTTCTATACAGTATGTATTAGTTATAGGCCTACTGGTTATAATGCAATAACGGCATCTTAGAATAATTGGCTGAATCACCCAGCACAACATGATGTAATGATTCGAGGGTAGTCACTAGTGGATTATTTTATCCGACCAAGAAACATACATTTACAATGTGCAAAGCGGCAGTGTATTAAGTAACGTGTGCCCCTCCGCACCACCTCCGCAGCGTGGAAATAACCCAGCTTTTGCGTAGTAGGTTCAGCTGTCATCAATAAAGTCGCAAAAAACAGGCAAAAAAATTCAATTCCTTTCTGTTCAAAAAAGACCACCATCTGACAACCGTAAGAAAGTTGTCGCAGAGAAGGAAACGAGACCATTTGGCAGCATTCTGCGCCCATGCAAAAGGCCCAACGAGGTGGCAAAAGGTGTTGGTTTGAAAAGCATGCGACGAATAGGGTGTGCCGGAGGGGCGAGGGAAGAGAGGAGAAGGGGTAGCTGGCGAGGATGGTGGAGGTCACATCTGGATGGGAGAGAGTCGCGAATGGGGACAAAATTATTGTCGGACAAATTTTCCTTCCGCCAGTCATCTTGCTAGCAGTCCCTTGGCCAGAGTCCAGCCCAACACCAAACCCGTAATATCTTTCTCATAGTTCTTGCACAAGGACAGGAATGGCCTATTCAGCCAGCTACTCAGTTATTCTGGATATTTTCTAGCAGCACCATTAAACATGCAACAGCGTTGTGAGATACAGGAACTGTATGCTACTATATGAACAGCACAGCTTATTTTCTCTGCCCCTAACAGAATGTATGGTAATTGTTCTGCATGTCTTCTCATGTACTACTATGGGGCTCAAATTGTTTTGGCCACTTTATCCTGGTCTTGAAGTGACCCTTCACACACACACACACCTGCTCAACGTGGGGCTTGTGCGAAGGGTTGCTTCAAGACCAGGATAAAGTGGCCAAAACAATTTGAGCCCCATAGTACGTGCTACAATCATCTTCCATTTGTGGTATGAGATATGTGATAGAAATTTCATTTTTGTAGACCCTTGAGTGTAAGTGGACAAGGAGTTTCTGGTTTCGATCCAAAACGATCCGACGTACGTCCTTCCTCCACTCAGAGTGGGCCAGCTAGTTCGCAAACTCGAGAAGCCGCGGTCTATTCACCTCAACACGCGGTTTTCACCTCTTAGAGCCACAGTGGCCTTCCATAAATTGCGCACAGCTATTAGGGGGATTCAGCTCTACTTGACAGGGAATTGCAAGAGGAGGAGGGACGGTTGCGTCCGTGTTACGTAACGAAGGCCGAGCACCATTTGCTGAACTTTTCCTCTTATCGCTGACTTCACTATATATGGCAGCTACTTGGGTCCTACCTCTCCTTATTATGCAGTGTGTGCTAGTTGAAATGTCCGTAAATGATAGCTACTTGGTGTCATTTGAAGCTGTTATTTTCGAACGGTTTCTTCCAGCGGTTATCAAAAATATATTCTGCAAAAATGGGTTGAGTCAATATGTCAATTTTAAGTTCCCTAAAAACCGCAAGTTCCTGAGTTGATGTGGTACCCAGATGTGAGAGTTGTAAGTCAGACCTTTCCGTGTTTCCGCCAGTACCACGTCAGCCGCATTCACCCAGGGTCATAATAAATAATCCAAATCTTTTGTGCATTCCAGTTCCAAGCATAAAACAAAGGGTGTGTGTTATGGCTTGCAGCATAAATGGTCACACCGCTCCGGCTCTTCAATGTTGAATATATCCATGCATATATGCAACCGCTCATCCCTTCATGTTCAGTATGTAGCATATTAAACAGAGGAGTGTAAAGTCGCCCACTTTAACTCCCTTTTTTATCGTAGGCATACAGTATAAAAAGTGTGCCTAATAAAATAGTCAAGTGCGAGGTCCAATGTAGGACGAGTTGCGGTGGCCACAATCGGGCCTGTTCCTCTTGAAAATAAAATGACCTGGATAAACTGAGTGAAGGCGTAAAAACGCCTCCCGAAAAGGGTGCAAAATGACTGGTCCCAACCCTGGGCCTGAATCAACAAATAAAACATCGCCAAAAAATCCATTTCTTTCAATTGCTCCAGCCAGTTTTGCTGACAGCTCCGGCGGATTGTCGGGAGTCTTAAGAGAAATGAATGGAGTTTGGACCGTATGGGGAAAAAGGCTATTAAGCGTGACGTATCAAAAGTTGGCAATTTTGAAGATTATCGGGCATAAAGAACGGACTGGAGTTTGTTGTGAGAACGTGCCCCTTATCTGCCGGCTATTAATTTAAGAAGCATGTTGTTGGCAACGTTCTCCGTCACACGAGCTGTGACGTCGACGTAATTTCCGTCATTTCGTGCAATCTGGAGTGGTTATAGGAAGCGTGGCCCCTTCAGGCTAATGACGGCGCAGATTGACGTCATGATAAATGGTTCGCGTTTGACGTCTTTCTTCTGGCATTTTTTTTTGTGTCTGGTAGGGACCAAATGCAGCGAGGAGGCACTTGTGTCGAAGAGGATAATAGTCGAGTCTCTTTGAAAGCATCGTGGGAAGCAGTTTGGCCAAGAGTCGATGAAGTGGGATAGGCTTTTGCACTTGGGGCCCCCTGGAGACACCTTATCACTTCTTTTGTGCTGCATGGCTTTTCCCAAAGGTACAACTGATCTGCACGCACCGATTACTTAGCCTGTCAAAATCAAAGACAAATGGTGTTTCATATCCTCCACCACATATGTCCCGTATAGCCTGGCCGCCTTGAATCCTAGTATGCTGCTAGGAGGAGTTGACTCGAGTCGAACCCAATCAGGCTGAAAGCATCCCTTCTGCTTCGGCAAAAAGGCGTCAATACGACTGGAGTATCTCTCATCCTTTGCATTGGCATATAATCCATTCCTCCCGGTCTTTTAATAGGAACTCTACATTTGCACCAGAGGAAATTGCAGAAAAGAACCGACACGCTATTCGAATATGGTGACTCCCTCAAAGTTCGGGAGTTGCTTCTGGAGGAGGAGGAGGAGGAGGAGGAGGAGGAGGAGGCTGCTGAAGGAGCGAGCGAGGATGGGGAAAAGTTAGGAACAGATCCAATTCTACAAATCGGACCAGGACTTAGTACCATTTCTCTTTATACGGTTAAAAGTGGACTCGAGTCCCGATGCATGGCTCATGCTTTTCTCATCCAGCTCCTGAAAGCATTTTGGAAGTCTCCATGCAGTCAATAAAGGGGAATACTAAGTGAATCATTCCACTCCATTCCAGCATTAAAAATAAAAGGATCTCTGGGGAATTAAGTTTAGAAGATGATTCATATTTGATTGCAGTAAACTACATCTGAGCATCCCCCTCGTTGCGATTTGCAATTTCCCAGTTGAATCGAATTGTTCGCACTAAATTGCTTCGGAAAATAATGTATGGTATCCACCACTTTGCTTGAAAAATAGATGGCCAGGCGTTTTAATGACTCTTACTACCACCACGCCGTTAATACTGCATAAACTATCAGTGTTTGCTCTGTGTAGGTGGTACTAATCAATGGCAATAAGACGAGATTAAATTTAAAAGTAAAATCCGCTTGCACACTTTATCGGATTAAGAGGTAACAGTCCTGAAACATTACCCAAAAGCCCAGCCTGCCGATATTTCACTTTATCGCCAATTATCGCGAATTAAACGGATTACACCACCATTACACTAATAAGAAACGCTCTGTTGGCATTCGCTCAGCCTGTGTGGGGGGAAAAAACATAAACAAAAATGCACCGTTAGACATGCTCCATAATGATAGAGCCTAGAGCATGACTCCTACATGAAACCAGAGCAAAACATAGCAAGAAGGAAGTAGATGGAGTCGATCACCTTGCCCTTTCACCCGCATAAAATGACTAGCACAGCACGGGTCATTAATTACCAAGCCAGGGCTTGGGGAAGATGTGCAAGAAAAGAACACTCATTCCTGTACGAAGCAGGGTCTGCCTAATGCCATCATCCATCATTCGTAATCTAACGGAATTATCATCCGGAAGGTTTCGTATTGCAAAAAAATTACGCCCCCCCCCCTCCCCCCAGCCTAAATAATCGAAGCCAATTTTAAAGGAAACTAGGGATAAGGAGATTTGGGCTCCACTCTAAGGCCCGTCTAGATGTTTTTCTGGGTTTGTTCAAAAGTGCATTGCACTCTGAAAGACAGCGTAACTGCACCGTGTCGAGATGAAAACGCTCAAAAGAATCGTACGTCTTCCAAATGAGAGCCCGGAAGCTGTCATACATACAGCCCCCTTCCGGGCTCCTATAGACTTTATTAATATGGCTGAATAGATGTGCAAGCCCTTCTTAAAAACTGCCAATAATCCCTACGAGCTATTTGTCAGCGCGTGAGGTGTTGAATGGCTTCGCACTAAGAACTCCTCAAAAATAAGATCTCCAAAATAGCGCGTTTTTCACCGGAAGTGTATGTACCACGCGCTTAGTAATGGCACATAATGATTCCAACTCCATCGCGTTTCAATTGAGATTAACTTGGCCCGTCCTGGGTCCGGACACAAAAGCCTGTAATCCATCTTTTATCTCCGTCTGAAAGCTCCCCAAGCGTGGATCCTACCATTTTTCTTGCACAGATGAAAAGTTTGGGCAATTCGTCTTCCTTTCATTCCGCTCTCCTCATCTCCCCAATAGCCCCCAAATTGTCGCTAGAGACACTGCTGCCCCATATGACTACATTCAAAAGCGACGTTTGGAATTTTCGCATTTCTCCAAGCATCAAGAATCATTGAGATTCAAAGCCTGGGCAAAATTCTTAATAAGTACTATTTATAAATTCTTCTCCCTCCAAAAAATGGTGCTGGGGGGGAAGGAAGCAGTGAGGACATGTCGTTAATATTTATACGCAAGGGAGCAATTCTAATTTTCATTTCATTGCTGCAATAAATATGCGTCCGATGGTGTCTGAAATATTTCAGTTAGGGAAACCAACCCGCCCACCTAATTTCCAGTATTGATTCGAGTTCCCCAGGAATTTCCAAGCTCCCGGAAAAAAAGGACCAGAAAAAAAAGTCATTGACTTCATGTTTCCATGCATTCATCATCAGGGGCCCAATTTCCCCCACGTTCCGCTTTTAGAGCCAACGGCGCAAAATTTCATGAATTAGTATTAACCAGCCGGCTTTACTCCTCCCTTTTCCCCCTGTACCTCCCTTTGCTAATTAACCCTTTCCGGTGCTTCCTTTTCTAGCCCACCTGACGAGTGACTAGACTGACCGTCAGTCAATAGACGCGTGAGCGTTTTCTCACTCTACATTCCCGTCACAATTACTTGCCCTTCACTCCTCTTGCCTCCTCAACTAATGGCCAGAGAACTCTAAAACAGAATATATTCAGCAACAAGAAGGGAAAGTTGTCATTACGAGGCTTCAGCCATACTATTGGACCTGATTTTACTCATCTTTTGTTAGAAACTAGTCTCTCGTCACTGCCAGGCTCATTAGATGAAGGATGGTCTGGCGGCAGTTAGCCAATGTTGGTGAGGCGTTACAAATTATACTGCAAACCATCATTAGCATTCAGGCACTGAGAGGATGATGAGGGGACACACTCTAACCACCCTGAAGAACGTGGGCTTTGCGGTTTGTCAAATGGTAGGACAGAACACTCTGATTACACCTGTACTCTACGGGATGCAGCCAAGAAGAGAGCAAGAACTATGGCAACTCGACCCGGAGGACCATAGATTCATAGAAGAACAAAGCGATTGGAGAAGGTCAGAAGCAGCACAGAAATATCAGGATTTTGGTATTTCTGACGTTGTCAAATAGATGTCGCATTTTCTGGTAGGTATGGTATTATGAAATTTAAATACTATATGAAAATTATAATTGTTAAAAGGCCAAAGTTCATTTTCAAACACAGGTTGGAAACCAGAGATTGGTTTTAGGATAGGAGAATTTGCTTTCGTTGCTCGGAATATTTCCGGAGGGGATAAAAATAATAGACTTCTGCTCTCAACAGTATTATAAACTAGGTTCGCAATTGGCTACTGGAGCCGCGAGCCTAGTTTAATTGTATGCGTATACTCTAACTCAAATGTCAAAATGTAGTCAAAGCTCAAGTCAGGTAGGTAATAACAATTCATTGGGCAATAGGTTGCTGTGAAGATTGGCGCAACACATACGTTCTTTGGGGCTCATATTCTTTTGGCCACTTTATCCTGGTCTTGAAGCAACCCTTCACACAAACACACTTCCTCACCGTAGGGCCTGTGCGAAGGGTTGCTTCAAGACCAGGATAAAGTGGCCAGAAGAATTTGAGCCCCATAGTACATTATGCAAAACGGTATCGAATGTAATAATAATTGTTTCTGGCCAGAAACTGGACTCCACAAAACAAACAAATATTTAATTCGCAACAGGAAATAATGCAATAATTAATATGCAATAATTATGGATAACACAAATTCCGACCCTTACGGTGACCCCTACTTGCAGTATCTCATAGCCATAGGATTCTAGGAAGGGCCAAGATGGGGCACAAAATAAAGTGGTGCAAGTTTTCCTCGAGTCCGCCCATTATTTATTTTACTGAGGTCAGTTTCCAGTGCAGTCTCGCTGCAACTATTTTTTAAAAGCCAAGTTCAGACAGTTTCCACTTAATAGTCTATGAATAGCCGAGGTGTGAGAATTACGCTGGCAGAAATAAACTCCGAGGCCAATAATAGCGTAACTTAAATGCAATGCAAGCTCCTTCCCCGACTTGTTCCGGAACGCCAGCCACACTTGGGTTCCAATAGGCTGCAATGTGGACACTCGTATTACCCTGGAGGCCTAAGTCTGTAGAAAACGGCTTACAACATTTCAGAGCATGTTGCAGAAAATCCAGCCGGATAGCCGCAGATTTTCTCGCCTGCCTCGGCTACACGATTTTTTTTTTTTTTACCTGCGTCCTTTTCACTTGTGGGAGTGTTGACATAACCATTTTGCACGCGGATTTTTATGGCACCTTTTCGTATCATTTCTAGAGGAAAGAAAACTACCGCTTGTCTCAATGTGAATTACGCGTAGATATTGCTCTTTATTAGCTATAACCATGAGCAAATTCAATTTATTTCTGCAGTTATAGCATTGGTTGCTAAGGAATATTCCAGTACATAAATTGACGGCAAAAATCATTCATGAACGAAATATTCTGTATCCACGCATGCTCGTATGGTTTGTTATAATAAACGGTCAATCATTAGCTCTCTTTGGTACACCTTGATATACAGGGTGTATCAGAACTCTACCGTAAGCCATGTACCAATGGCATAAGGGGCACCAGAGAATCGTTATATGTAGAGGGGTCATCATGTCTAGGCAGCCACATCACGTAGATAATTGATCATTTGCGAAGTAGCGATTGCGCTTAAGCGTGATTGTAGAATAGTAGTGCATCTGGGGGGAACTGCATTCTAAGAGCCCTTAGTGACTACCCCAATAGCAGTGTGGCAGTAGCCCCCCAGAAAATAGCTGCGACCTTCACCTGTGACGCGATTGGCGGCTGAAGGTTTGCATACCTGCCAGGATATTTGATACCTATTGGTTGAGGTCAATTATCTCGGTCATGCGGCGGCCCAGGCCTATGATTCCGATACTGTAAATGATCATCTGCTGACCATTACGCCATTGGCATATGGCTTACGGTAGAGTTCTGATACACCCTGTATATAAAATTTCATGGGAGCTGGAATTTACATGCTAGCCAGAAAGGAAGCTCCGGCTTCTTTTTTAAGTCATAGTGGTGCCAAGTACACTTGTAACGAAAATAACACACACTTACGTCTTTATATAAAACGCAAAGGTCCTCCATTCATTTGGACTTTTTTACCGAAGCGCCTGGGCCCACGGGCAGGGGAAAGGTGACTGGGAGGGGAAGTGCAGATGCAAGTGTAATCACACCAGGCTCGGTCATTTTGTGCGGCCTTGGTGGTTAGACTAAAGGAACCCGACAGGGAGCCAGAGACGACCCTACTCATCAAGAGATGAAAGGGTGAAACGGCCAGGTTTGGCATTGAACCCGAGACCATTCTGTCCGTGGACGCTTAGATTGCCACTGCACCTCAATATTGTCCGGAAATAGCCCCTGGGTGTCCATGATAAGGTGGATATTGTTTGGAGGTTTATTTCTTGGAAGCGCGGTAAGACCTTGTTTGTGTCTCAAACCAAGGTGAAGTGGATATCAGTAGATTATGAGCACCTCTAGGTGTTCCCAAAACGTTACACGTATGTATAAGCAAGTGTATAAGATATGTTTGTTTACCCCGTATGTAACTTTACGGTATTTATTTATTTAGATTTAAATAAATAAATAAATACCGTAAAGTTACATATGCTCTAAAGCAGGGTCATATTGTCGCTCTTAATTACGAAATGACGCGTCTGATTCATGTGACTGATCCTCAGAATCTGTTGATTATCATAATTATATATGCCTTGCCTGAGCATCACAGAGCGATACAGTGACAGGATTCAAAAGTTTATCCTAACTCTTCAGGGCAATTTGTAAGGCTTTATTGTTCGCTGGGAAGTCTAGATGCAAGGATATTCTGTTGGTATCGATACAAGGCCGTGAGGGTAGTTGTATGAGCAAAAAATTAAAATATATCTCCGATAATGTACAGGTATTCACAATACATAATCAGGCGGGGAGGTGTGGTGGCCGAGATGGTAACGTCTCGGCTTGCTGAGTGAAAGGCCCCAGGTTCGATCCCCGCCTTCACCTGCGTCGGGAGGGTCTCTGACCTGCACCAAGGAGGTGTCTGGCAACCTAACCTCCTGGGGGACTGCACATGACCCAAAAGCCATGGGACAATGCACCTGCACAAGTGTCCCCTCCCCAACAATCCCTTTCCCTACCTTATATCCTGAACCAGCCCTTGCACGGAGATTGAAGTAAAAATAGAAAACTGATGGTGGTGTTCCACCCCCCTAAACGAGGCGAAGGCTCGAGCACGGGGTATCAATAAAAAAATACATAATCAGGCCAAATATACTGTCATCCATAACTTGTGTTGATACAATCGGCCTTGAGACTAACACTTGCTGGTTTATCCCGAAAACTGGGCCCAAATTGGACAGATCTTACAACAATCAATGTAGACTTACACAAAAACGACCCAAGTGGCGGAATTGCGTATCGGAAGGCACAAAAATTAGACTGAAATAATAAATAATACAAATTCCTTTATTCCCCTTATAAAGAGTTGTATTCAGTTTGAGCTCTACTCCTTTTATTTCCCTGATCCCTCGTTGCCTGGGTATGATTATACGGCAGCGTTAAGGCTCTTCCGAGCCAGAATGTGTGACCCCAATGACCTGACAACGATGAGGCGTCACCAGATGCAATGATAAACACGCTTCCGTATCACTCCGCTCAAAGCATTTGAAATCACTGAATACAAATAAGAAATTTTACGAGCGATTAATTGGCAGAAAATTAAATCGCAAAACAGGCTTCCCGGCTAGAACGTACAGTACCATTCTTTCTGAGCGATACTGTACCTTCTATCAGCTTGCTATCAACGTACCGCATACAAGCGGTGAAAAGACCTAAATGGCCAACTACACAAAAATATTAATTACATCGTAGCTCACTGTAATCAGAATGTTTCTTTTTACTAATTCTTGATGCGTAATTTGCCTTGACCGGATATTTACTTTGATGGAGTACATTTGCAACAAGTTAAAAATAACGTCCCAAAACGACCTGTCAGTCCTAATATTGGCCGCTCATGCTTCGCAAAGTTCAGCCGTGCATGATTTGACCTCGTGCTACAAAGGAGTCGTCTTTTATTGAAAGTCAATTTGAGTCATCACTTCTCTTTTAATATTGCTCTCATGTGGGAGGAAACTGGAGAACAGGTGCTGAGAAAATCCCCGCGAGCACGTAGGGCAGTGTCAGGCAGAGGACGTCGTTCCAGGGACTGAAATTAGCACTAGCATATTATGTCGAAAGATAGACACAAGTACGCAGGCACTGTACTATCGGACGCAAAAAGAATGTCCGGGGAGAGTCTTCGTTCAGCCTGGTGGAGGCAAACCATTGCACAGATGTGTACACACACACTTGTGTGTACGTCCGTGCTTATCTGCTGAGCTTTTTCCCTCCTCCCTTAGCTACCCAGGTGCAATATGGTTTGCCTCCACCAGGCTGAACGAAGACTCTCCCCGGACATTCTTTTTGCGTGCCTATGTACACGTACAGTATATATCAAGTTTCGTGTTATCAAGTTTAATTAGAATGTGAAATTCCCCGTCACCTCTGCTTGGCCGGGTCTTTTTCCGCTTTTCTACCGACATGCCCGGGTAGAATTGCACTCCCTTCTCTGCTCGGGGCCAGGAAAAAAGGCCTGGTGTTAAAGAAAGTCAGAAATGTCTATCGCACGGCGCCCTCCCTTGGGAACTTCCCCTTCCCCCCTAAGAGGGCCACGAGCTCTATCACGGGGTAACAAACAAACAAACAAAAAAGAATGTTAAATAGTCTGAAATTATCTAAATAGCATTCTACAGCTCAATATGCTATTTGTGATAATCAGCATTTGAAAGTAACTACGTCTTGAAAAACGGGTGGGGAATCGTTTGGCACTTGCAGTTTTAAATAATTAACTTATACCTACAATAACTATTGGAGATAGGATTGGTTATGGCACAGTAAACCATAGGAATGATTTACGTCATGTTAAAATTAATTACAAATCCATGCTTAATACGAGGGGCGTTAGGAAAGTCTTTACAATCATTTTACACAGAGGCAGGCGTGAGAGGGACATTCGAATATTTAAGTGTGAGGCAATTATCATGTCTCAGCAGGTGGGTACCCCCAAAATATGTGCGGGCCATATTTATAACATCTTCAGGGCTTCCTGATGCTGTCAGGGTTGTGCGGCAGAGTGATGCAGATCCATGAAAATGACGATATTAGAGTAACGGCTATTCACGTTCGAATGGCCGAGAAGGAGAAATAACCTTGCTTATACGAGCAATACCCTCGTATATACCCTGGTATGCCGGGGTAATGCTCAAAAGTATCCGCAACAGCTCGACGAGTCAGGGTAAATGATAACGAGTTGTTTCACGGTTGGCTTTGGTCTAGCGTCCGGTCATAGAAGGGGATAATAATATAAAACGTTGCTTCTGGCCTTTCGAAGAAGAAAAAAAATCCTTTCATGGGTAGTGATTCGACATGTTAAAATTTGTGATAAAAATTACAATTAACATGCTGAAAATGTCATAGCAATTTCTGTCGCCATTTCAAATACGAAGAAATTGCAAACTTTCCAGCCCAGGTTTTCACTACTTGGGGAATATATAAATTCAATATTGTACTAGTATACTGTACTGAACCAGATCGTTACAATTGCATCGGGAATCAAACGGCATCAAGAACAAACGTCCACCCCAGCTTTCAGTTGGCAAAATGAAATGTTTCGTCCAAATACCGTATTTCACAATTTCCTTTGCCTGCCTATATCTTGATTGCTGTTAGAAATATTGCAACCATTTTTAAAGTCCAGGGTCACACCTTACTGTACTTTCAATGTTAATGGGCCCTTTCGCGCAATTCCTAAGTCTAAAATTGCACAAAAAATAAGTCTGTAAATTACAACTTTCGATATCTCGAACGGACAGGAGTCATTTATACTATTTAGAATTTAGTCATTATGAAAAAATATTCATCAGATGCAACTGATTCTGGTCACAAACTGCACTTCATAAAACGCGCCAATATTGGTTACATTCCGCTTTGGGATTGGCATCCTGATTCCCCATAGCAACATGAATACAATCATGTTGTCATGGCTGTCGAATCAAAACAAACTCGTTCCAAACATCAAATATATTCGCTCACTGGTTCTGTCAGAGTTCAGACGTGTTTTTTCAATCGTTCTTCCCTCCTCGCATTCACACCTCCACCCACCCATATTCTTAATCCTTTGCAGATCATGGAACCCACCCGCCCAGCCCAATTGGTACCGCCAGCAATCAGCCTTCGCACACCACAACAAGACGGAACATCATAGACTGTACCCGTAAGGAAGCGTGTGCCCAGGAGAACCCCCTACTTACGGTCGATCCTCATGGCAATAATTGCTGACAATGGTGGGAGGAATGGCGGCTGCGACCTGATAGTGGTGTCTCACAACATCTTCGGGATGCCCTTCCGGCCCTTCCTGTCACTCCAGCTACGGCAGCAGAAGACCCTCCTGGTCAAGGCCCTGAAGGAGGCAGTCGCTGATAGGTTAGTTAAGGTGTCCCTGTCAGGTAATCTGAGACTGACCATAGGCTGGCCCCCGATGAGCTGGAGTCAACCCTCATGGTGGACTGGAAGACCCAGGCAGGACAGCAGAACCCAGAGGGGAGCAGGGGTGGCGACAAGAGGGGCCACAATAAGTAGACGGAAGACACCAAGAAGTGGAGCGAACCCCAGATCAAATGCCTTATGGAATAAGTCATGTAAAAAATGCTTAATTGGAATATGTATACGTAAAGTCATTTAGGGCCGTTTTCTCGAACAGTGGTTCAAATATAAACCCGGTTCAAATCCGGTTTAAACCCGTGACAACAGCCTAACAACAATCAAATCAGGGATTAAACTGGCTTTGAACCCGGTTTACATTTGAACCACTATTCGAGAAAAGGGCCCTTTATGTGAAATTCAAATTGTGAAAATATATGATATTAAAATGCCAAAGTTTCATTTTTAAACCGTGGTTGACAACATTTGTTTACAAGAGTTCGGTGTCCAGGTACTAACTACCGTAACGTGAAAGAAGTTATTGGCATCGTGGTAAAGGGTTGTTTGTGTTGCTCGGAATATTTCCATGCCAAAACTAATAAGAAACGTCAGATTCTATCCTTACATTTTGTCTCACAGCAAATAACAACAAAGTTAAATGAAAACCATATTGAAATAACAAATGAAAGTAAAGAAACCCTCACAAGCTATTTCCGTCAGACCAGTATGTATACAGTAGGGCTACTGTATTTCTCTCAGAGCCAAACAGCTACATGACACTTTACCCAAACCATTTTCGTTCAAAGACATAGTTGTTGTTGTTGAACGAAAAGATACAATGGCCGAGAATTCTGTCGGACGAAAGATCATTGCGTGATATTTTCAGTGGACAAGATGTCTTTGAACAAATGTGGGTCGGGCGAAGTGGTACGATACTGCACCTAACACCCAAGGCCACAATTTACTATACAGTCAAATTCCCTCGTCCTAAAACTGAACAAGTGCCCATTTCCAGACATTTCCGATGCTGCCAGCCTTCACAAGTGTGTGTTAAGAATGTTGTCAAATCCATCTTCCATCATTTGAGGTGCATCAATCAGCTTAAGTGTTTTGGTGCACACTGATGGCTGGCAGCAACGGTTTTACCAAAGATTAGTGTACCAAAGGGGGAGTGAAAGTCATTTCTGCACTGTGCTCATTTAGCAGATGAAAAACGTGATTTTTATGTAACATGCACAGTTACCTTGCTAATAAGCCCCTGATGTGTGCCCCAAAAATGTGTAGTTAAGTTGAAAATAATTTCATTTTGTGGCAGGCACAAAGAGGCACAAGACATACAGGAATTAAAATCTCCAAGATTCCTCCAAGCTAGAATCGTCCACTAAAAGTCCAGAAATAAGGCAATTAAGTATCTGGTTCCCCCCAAAGTCATCAAAGGTTTTACTACCTGATCCAGAATTTACTGCCAGCCCACTGTCCCGCATTTGTCTCTCTCTCTCTCTTTTCCTCCTCCCCCCACAAGAAGATGTGGCCCTCCATAAATGGACATAGTAGCACAGCTACACCATTCCAATGGTCTTGAGTTCGCTTGTGGGCCATTTGGTGCATCGAGACAATTATTTCAGGCTTAAAGCCTGCTCCCCTGGTGAAGGTAGGAAAAAAGGAGCCTTAAGTTGCCTTTCCCCAACACACTTCCCACAGTAGCTCAAACTAATTGCCAATATTCTTCACGATTTAAGTTCAAGTATAGTCTATAAATAGGCAGAAATCAATCCATTCTTAGTCAATGGAGCCACTTTTTTTAAACACCACATTGGTAGGGAGGACCGAGTATTCAGACCGATATGACAGGTCATACATACACATGGAAGACACTGGGTATGATGCAATGTTGTTACCCAACCAAGTATCAGCAAAGATGTGGTTTACACCTCCAGACTATCCTTCACTGCTCCATCATTTTGTCTGCAGGAATAGGACACCACGTGTACACTGAATGCCTAATATTGGAAGTGGCAGGCATAATGATGGAGACAGACCTGGGCAGGAGCTCTTATAGTTCAATGTATAACTGTTAATGTCCCTGTCCCAACATGACATGTACCTTAGCAAAAGGATCAGAATTGAAAGATAGTTGATACCCCTCCAATGCCAACTAAAAAGCGCCCTGCTCAATTCCTCACAAGAAGAAGAGCAAAATATCATGTGGTTATTGTGGTAAGCCATCTTTACAAAGAAGTATTTCTACATCAGAGTTTGCCCATATCCCTTCCATGCAGTTAACCCCTTCGGCCCCAGCCACCTAGAATCTCGGCGATGAGAACTCGGCCACGCAGTACAGTACCAGCTCTACCCGCCATCGCCTAGATTCTTTTCGCTTCCGTTCCACTTGCAAATAATGACTAGATATTTTACGAATAATAACAGCTATACTTTTACATTCATGTGTTGGAAACAATTTTACTCGCATAGAAGTCCGTAAATTAATTTCCAAAAAGATCGCCGCACAGTATACCCGCTATACTGTATTTCCGCCTCGATTTTCCCTCCTGTTCAACTTACAAGTACTGTGAAGGTAAGGGCAAGATATTTTACGAATAGTAAGATCTATACTTACCAGTTCATGCAAAACACAACGTATATGTATTGGAAACAATTTTCCTTGGCTATAAGTCCATAAATTAATTTCCAAAAGGATCGCCGTAAAAGATGAAAATCCAAGTAGGCTACTATTGGCCAACTGTTAGGCTAATTTAATTAAGAAATACGTTAAAATATACAGAATAACAATCTTGAGAACCACGCCAGAAGGCTTTGTTGAAATCGTTGTACTTTCCGAGAAATAAATTATTACTTTTCTGCGACTTGCCTGTCACTCAGTTCGGAAAACTCCCAAATTAGTTAGGGTGAAGTGGGGGAAGTGCACACCCGGGGTAAGTGCACATATTGCACTTCCCCCACTTCACCCTATACTTATTTCACGAAAAGTACGACTATTTCAGCAAATTCATCTGGCACGCTTCTCAAGATTGTTATTCCGTATATTTTAACGTATTTCATAATTAAATCAGCCTAACAGTTGGCCGGCAGTACTCTAATTTCGAGTTTTTACAGCGATATTTTTGGAAATTAATTTCGGGACTTCTATGGGAGGAAAATTATTGTTTCCAACACATTCATAGTGTTTCCCAGGAATGGGTAAGTATAGCTGTTATTATTCGTAAAATGTCTTGTTCGTATCTTCAGTGCATCCGTAAGCGGAAAACTAGGCGATGGTAGGTACAGCAGATGGTACTGCGCGGTAGAGTTCTCATTGCCTAGATTCTAGGTGGCTGGGGGTGGTAGGGTTAAGAAAGTGATAAATTCTTGAGGAATACATGGGGTCTCAAAAGTATCAGTAGAATATATTCCAAGGTCATTCTATTATAGTCAAAAACGGCAACCTAGGATGTGCTGACACTGCAGACATTTCATTATCATCGTCACATTTTCCCTATACGGGGTAGTCAGCGATAAAGGAGGCACAAGTTAACTCCACTTATTAACTAGAACTACATTCATATCAGTAAAACAAATATAACATAACCACAAACAAAATAATTAGAAAACCTAAAACAATATAATCTACTAGTAACATACCCTCACACCAGATACACATGTACTGGAGCACACGTGATACTACCGTTACCATTAGCCCTTGCCGTTACTCATCCCCGTTAATTAACTTACACCATTTACACCTATCTAAGCAAACAACCTTAGCCTCAGCCACATGTATGATTCTCTTTACACATGAACATCAAGGCTTAACACTTGTGACCCACATGGTCCAACCATGTCTTTCTACGCGTAGGTCTACACTTACCCCTCTTACCAACAACAGCACCAGAATAGACCTTCCTCATAATCTTATCCTGCTTCATCCTCTCCACATGGTCAAACCGTACCACCTTAGAGTAGATCTGTCGTATCTTTAAGTCTCCTCAACATTACACCACTGGTACTGCCACAAACAACCCCGAGATAACGCAAATCTGTAGCCAACACCTTGCTCTTATGCCTCTCTGTATGACCAAATGCACTCTTCACTACCATACGTAAAACATACCATTAAAATGGGGAGGCGTGGTGGCCAAGTCGGCAACGGCTCGGCTTGCTGAGAGGTCCTGGGTTCGATCCCCACCTGGGAGTAGGCCTACCCTTTCACCTCCGTCAGGAGGGTATCTAACCCGCGCCTTGGAGGTGTCTGGCAACCTAACCTCCTGGGGCACTGCACATGGCCCATTTAACAACATTGCACTTGCACCCATGTCCTCTCCCCAAAAATTCCTATCCTTACCCACGTCCTTGATTCCTTGCACTGGAGATTGAAGTTAAAAAATCAGAAAACTTATGGTGGCATGCCACCCCCCAATAAGGGCACTGTTCTCTAGCATGGGGTAAAATAATTAAATCATAAATCATAATAATAAAACAAACCATTAAAATGATTTTAGCAGCTGGGTTATGGTTATGCTTACATGCAACAGCTGAATGCTCAATTTTTCAGTGTATTAATCCTGTACTACGGAAATGGTCTGGACACTTGGGGGTAGGCTTCAGACTCGGGACCATTTCTGTGGCGATAGTACATCTGAGCTCTCTCATTATGCCAGCATTGTGGAGATTTCAAAATATCATCATCACCATCACATTCGCCAGTGAAAGGGATAGCCCCATTTCAGAGGTCGAAATATTCGGATGCAAAGGTGCAATAAGCAACTTTCACTCCAAAATTGTCATCTACACTCCAAACTGAGCCTTGGAGTGCAAAGTTTGCACTCCTATTGGCTCTGCTTTTAAACATGACTATACCCAGTATGGTAATTAAAACTTAAGCACTCCAAGTAAGCAATTTGCACTCCAGATTCAAGTCTGGAGTTCAAACTTTGCATCTGGATAAAAATGTTTAAATTCGACCCCTGAAATCCTGTATATAGCATACACTTCTCGTAAAAGGTTCAATTCAGTTATAATACAACAGAGTCAATCTCAAAAGCTAAACATAACTTCCTATCGTGAACTGATAATTTTGGTACTATATCGCCCAAAAAGATAGAGACAATTTTGCATTTGACTCAAGTGCAACTTGCACTTGAATCAAATGCCAATAGTCTATCTTTTTGAGCGATATAGTACATTACACCTTCTGATCAAGCTATTAATAGAAGACAACTACTGTACTACTGTTAGCACTGTAATTCCTTTGCAAAAAGCATTTGCCACTGCAATGCATTGCCAGTGAATAATGAAGCATGGCCAAAAGTTTCTCTACAGATTGACATTAAACCTGATTCTTTCCTTTGCTCATTACCAAAGAACAGCCTCCACAGCCTACTCGTGGCCATGTAGTTTTGCGACACAGTAACAAATTAGCAGTTGTTCCACATTTTAGTCAATTATTATTATTATTATTTGTTGGAGATGACTGTGTGACAGTACAACTTTATATGCTGAAAATGACCTTCCAACGTCACACAAAGCAACTAGATCATTCTTGAAAAGTTAAATGTCTTGTACAGCCAGATCATCCGACAGGTCTATAGGCTGCAGCTTCTTCGCCATTCACAGGTTGAAGCGGGAGGAATGACTTGAACGGAAAACACGTAAAAAGTGCCGAAAATATTACGCAAAGGCGTCAAAAAGGCGTAAATAGGTGAAAATAGGCGCTAATAGGTCATTTAGGTCCCAATGTCTGAAATAGGCCATTTCAGGTTTTATCAAACTACGATTTTTGAAGTCCTTGTGTTATGAAACGGATAGATATTTTGTTCCGGTGTTCTGCCTACAAAATAAAAAGTAGGTAAAAACCTAGAAATCCGCTCTTTGCTCATTACACACTTTACATGTATGCATCAGGCATCACAACTCTGTGTAGGCACAGGTTCAGAGGATTTTAAAAGGCTCATGAAAATATGACAAACTGTTCCAGTTATCACGCCTCTCTCACGATGTTAGAAAGTTTTGTATTTACGTACAGCTGGACATCCACTAACATGATTTCTCAAAGCTTATGCATTAAGGCCATTTCACAAAAAAAAAACGCGCGGCAAACGGAGCGCGTTGCAGCATATTTGTCGCGGGGCATATTATTGCCAATAATTAATAATAATTGGCGGGGCAGGCGCTTGCCGCTTGACGCTGCCGNATAGCAAACCCCCCCCTCCCCCCCCCCCAGTGCACAAAATGCTCCCTCTGAAATAATAATAAATATTTACGCTAAAAAATGAAATAACTTGTGTATTTAATTCTTTCTGAACTCACATAGACTAGTTACACACACAAGCTGTAGGTTTTACAGTAACAATCACTGGAGACATTTTCTGAACCATTTCCTGTGCAACAGCTCACCAACAAAATAATACTTACAACGTGCCCAAAAAAATATGCACGTTACATAAATTAACAGTGTTAAGGTCAGCGAAAAATGTTTCTAACTGTAAAAATTAACCCATGTTGCTATTTCCTGTCATGCATTGTTATAAATGCAAAATATTATGCACTGATATGACTCCATCCTCGTGCAATGGGAAGATGATGTTTCTCCAGTCTTTTTTTTTTTCCAAGCAAGCCCATTTTTGCAGATATTATCTGTGCCCTTTGAATTCTATCAGGCAAAAGGTCCCAAATTATCGGCATAGTTTAAGTTACTGCATCTTTGACATCTCAAACTTGGTCGTCATAATTTCCTGCAAAAAATCAAGGTTTTATATATTTAAGTACCAAAAGAGATGATTGCAACAGAATACTTACCTCATCAGAATCCAATACTGGCAATGCACTGAAAAAATCATTCATTGTTAGCCAAAATGTGATACAGAATTTACAGTCCTTCAAGAGAAAACATGCCATGGGGTAACAGGAAAACATCATTGCTGTGCACTAATTCTTGAAGTGAGGGAGGATCCAAGATGTCCTTGTACATTTCGGACTCACAAGTTGCCTGGTGACTCATTTTGATGGGAATTGTGGGTTGGGGTCACCCATTGTTAGAGAGATATAGACACCACTTCAGATCCTCTCTCACACTGAAAATTAGTGTGCAGTGGTGATGTTTCCATGAGACATCATGGCATTCTTTCACTGAAGGAACTATCGGGTTCAAATACTTTTGGCCACTTTATCCTGGTCTTGAAGCAACCCTTCACACAGACCCCACGCTAAGGAGGTGAGCGTGTGTGACAGGTTCCTTCAAGACCAGGATAAAGTGGCCAAAAGTATTTGAACTTGAGAGAACATCAAAACACCATTACAAGTTAATAACTATTTTGACTGAGCCAAGCAATGCAACTGTAGGTAAGTTTCAGTGTATTATCTGAGCTATTCACCTGTCAGCTATTGATGAAGGGATATGTTCTTCTATCCATTTAAGATCGTCTTCCTGCAAAGAAAAGGAGAATGAGAAGCCAGTGGTATATATGCACATGTCATTTTAAAATCCATTACCAAATTGGATGAATTTCTGTGTGAATTTGGTGAGTTGCTGCTCTTGCCCCTCAACTTCATGCCCTCTGAAACAACACCCAAGTTTAGCTAATGGCCTTCATATGTTTTACATAACCTGCATGTTCCTCAACATTACCAAAGGCATCGTTGACGCATTGCTCCTCATCCTCATCCTCTGGATTGTCCAGCAGAGGTGTGAAAGCGTAGCGCTGGTTGTTATTAGTTGGCCTCCATAGGACCATGATGACCAGAAGGATTACTGAAAACAGTATGTGCCAGTAGGCCTGGTCCACCCAGAACTCCTTCCAGTCCTGCACAGAACACACAAATGGTACACATTGCAATTACTCACAAATAGCTACAGTACATGTAGGTGTGACAAATGTAGCAACAATAGGAAAACATTAACAGCATGGTATGCTGAACAATAAAAGGACCTGTTCAAGGTTATCCTGAGTAGTCCCGCAACCCAAACGATAAAAATTAGGCTTGTAGTGTATATTCTATACATGGTCTTAGAAGAATAGGTCAGGTCACTCGCCACCATCTTGCATGCCGTTATCCCTTCCCGCATTGGCGCTAGTATATCTGTAATAGAATCCCACTGTGGAACTCACTGTGCTGTCATTATGGCGCAGATAGTTCCACAGTGGGATTCCATTGCAGATATACTACATCGCCAATGTGGGAAGAGATAACGGCGCAGCTTTTTCTATTAGCCTGGGATAAAAGTGACAGGGGGCTGATGCTATGCACCTAGTTTTACGCTGAAGGCCGCTGTGTTCGCCACTCACTGTATCTTTGACGTGGTAGGTGTTGCTACCTAGCAGCCTTAGTAGTAATTATTCAAAAATGTTGCCACAAGTTGAACTGTTTGAGTAGTAGAATCGGACATACAAAAATTCATGTTTTTCGTACACCATAAAAATGTTGTAAGAATATTCGCATGGGTCAAATGCTTCACGAGTCTCCAACATGCGAAATGCAAACCCGCATCTCTCCAGAGACCCTCAAAAATAGAGAGAAGAGAGAGAGAGGGATGGATTCAAGATGGTGTTCGTTGGCAAAGCAGGCCAAACCCTTCCTCCAAACTGTGGGTGGTGAGCTGTCTGAACCGGTCTGAACGGATCAGCTGGTGGAGACAATGTATTAGAGTGGCTTGACAGCAGCCATTTTGATCCAACTCTCCTACATTGCCGAGGTTCTGTGATATGTCCACTCTAAAATGCACAAATCACTGTGCCATGTGTCAGGATAACTTTGAACAGGTCCTTTCAAAAAGATGGGGGGGGGGGTACACATTATTAATAGNAAGAGAAGAGAGAGAGAGAGAGAGGGATTTTGCGTACTTTAATAATATCACGTGCCCATATCCTCGACAGCTAATAAGCTATTATGAATTCATTTGGCACCGTTTCGGCACACTAATTAGAAACTTGAGCAGTGTTGACAGCTTACTATTTTGGTGCATTACTGTGCAAGTTGCGTAGTGGTTGGAGGGAGTGGCATATTATGAAGCCACACGTGAGAGCTTCTCTGCTATTGGCTTCCTATCTCTCCCTACAGTGATTGTATCAGTGACATAGCTATGCCTTTAGCAAAAGACAAGTGAAACACTATAATCATGGCAATTGCAACCAATTATCGTTATTGTGGCTTTTAAAACACTCTGAAAATATACATAGTCCAATCATGCTGTTGCGGATGATCCCAGCTGCATACTATTTAAAAAATAGATGAGCTCTAAGCATGCTTCCCTTACTTTAAAAATTTTGATATCAGAGTTGATCTTATTTTATGGGCCAATACATGGGGTAAACAGCCATGTTGCTCAAGTGAAGTGTCAATTTTTGTAAAGGCTTTATGGCTACACGGAGTCATTGATATGACAAACTTAGGGCAAATTCAACATTTTCATAATTTTACAGGAGAGCCAAAAGAAACCTGCTAACAGCTATACAAATGCATAGGATGGAGTTTTGATTTTCCGTTATAACTCGGATTCCACTTGTTCCATGGGTTCAACAGTTTCTTCAGAATGTGACCCAACACTTGAGTGGCTGAGAAGCAGAGTGGTTCATGTCGAAAAAGCTAGTTTTGAGATATATGCATTCAAAGTTCTAGGCTTGCCTTGCAGCCAATGTAAAAGTAAGTCACATTAACTTAATAATTTGATCAGCAAATATTACAAATGTCTTCAGGCCAAGTTACAACACAGAGAAGCGACAACTCAAAATGGCCGAATTTCGACATGAACCACTTTGCTTCTCAGCCACTCACTTGATGGTGCTGGTCGAGGCCATGACTCGAGTTTAGCAAAAATGTCGAATTCGTCCTTTTGTCAGATTAACGAGGTGCTGACTTCCCCCAATGGATGGCAGGTGCCAGAACCATACCACTGACTAAGCTAGAACTGTTTGTTATGTGTGACATACAACACATTATAAAAATCCTACCGTATTACCTCACTTAATGTGGCATGCCGGTGTAGTCGAGGTCGACCAGTTTTTAGAAATGCACGATCTGGTGGCTATACCAGCATGCCAGTCTCAGCGAGGTATGCCAGTATAAAGCAAGGTTTTCATAAGCACAGCATTATCATGATCTCTGTGAAAATCATTACTACTCAAATGAATGCATTACACCATGTTCTACGGTGCAGACACAGCCCAGGACACTTCTATTGCCTGACACATCCCATAAGACAGTTCAGTAAGTTCAAATTTCACGGCAACATTTTCAATTAAAAGTGCAAGGCGGCAAGGGAAGCATACTTACCAGGATATTTCATACGTTGGGTTTGGATTTTATTATCTGAGTAACAAGGCTTCTCAGACAAATTGATACCACTACACGAAGTGATCCTCTGATTGCCAACGAGATCTGTGACCATCGCACTATTGAGCAAAACAGAGGACTGAAGGAATTTGCCTCAGTCCTTTATAATGTTTAGGGGGGTTCTCTGTCACAGCAGGCTGACAGTGGGATTGGTCACACTCTATGATCTGTGCAACCGATAACTTGCATATTCTCACAGCCCTGAACTCGCACATTTTTCACCGTAACATTATTTTAGTACAGTATCAGATGCATTCTAAAAAATTTGACAAGGATCCAAATAATGGAAATCCACCTTGGTTATTGTGGCGTGCCGGCCACCCCCGGGTCAACCTCGTTTTATACCGGCATGATGCTTTAAGTGAGGTAATACAGTATCAGAAATTTCCCATAAGTGGCCAATAGCTGCCTACTTTTCTCTGTCTCCCAAACACCAATGTAGCCCCATAATGCCACAGGCCTTTAGCTATTACTACTCATAAAGTCTAGGATAACTGAAGAATTTTAAAGGAATTTTGTAAGCCTATGATGAGCACACTTCTATCAAGCTCATTTCATCATCTCTTGGTCATTCTAGGCGAAGTAAGTCTCTTGATATGCCACAGCTTAATACTTACTCTGAGACAGTCATCAAGTTGGATATACTTGATGGACCACAGCATGAATGCAACCGATGCAAGCACAGCAAATATTAGTGTGTTTGTGAAGTGCCTGTAGAGGGAAAGCTTGACCAAATTCCTCCTGAGCCTGAGGTTTCGTGTGGTCTGCACTATGCTGGTAAAAATCCACCAGCATATGAGGGAGTCCAGCAGGGAGAGAGGGATACCAGCCAGTTGGACTTGGTTTGAGGGTCCATTCACAGGGTGGATCACACGTAGCACAGCCTCCACTGAGGCCAGGATGAAATACAGAAAGCCCACACCCACCACACGGTGGAGGAGGGGGCCTAGTCTGGGCCTAGGGCATAAGAAGAAAAAAAAAATCAAGTAAAGAGGTTGTGTTTGTGTGACTAGGACTAAAATATAACTCACTTGACTATCCCAAACCCAAGGCTGACAATGATGACCAGCATTCTGGCCAACGTACGTTTGGCACATGATACTATCTCTGCACATATGACTGCCCCTCTCACTGACAGGCCTGTAGAGTTGATGCTCTCATACTCTGCACAAAACACAGCCTGTTGTTTGGTGGAATGAAAAAATTCATTATCAAATGGGCCAATCACACAATCCTGAAAAACCAACCTTTTCCAGCATGCCAAGAAATATGACACCTCCTATCCAAAACTGGATCCTCAGGAGGTCTCTCCATTGGCAAAAAGAAACCACCAGCCAGGCAACCCCAAACAAGATGTACACAACACACATTGTTATGTAAAACTGCAAGTAAATAAGCGTTTGTCATGGTATACTTGTACAGCAAAAAATCTCGATATAAAACTCCCACATATAACGGCCCTTTTTTCCAGTCCCTTGATCATACCCATAACCATAAGGCCCAACAGTAAATTTCCCTGCTTATAGCACTTCCTGCTTTTAACGCTTTCCTGCATATACCACTTGGTTTCTCTGGTCCCCAGACACTTATCCAGCATATAACATCAAAAGGCACATCGTGTGTAATAGAGGGGTTGAAGTTCACCCTGCCGCAATGGCAATGGCAATGGCAATGGCAATGGCGGGGAGGGTCTGCTGAGCTGATAGGCTTGCTGTGTCCTGGTGGGATGTGGCCTGAGACCCACTGGGGAAGGGCTGGGAAGACTCGAAAGTAGGCGGGCAGTATGGGAACAGTGAGCAATTGACAACAAGTGATGAATAACAGGGCATACGCTTTCCATACATACACTTTGGATGCATGAGAGCTTTTGTGGAATGATATATGGTGGTGGGGCCTTGTCACCAAGTGTTAAACATGTGAACGTTGTGGAGAGGCGGCTTGTGTGAACGATGACCCTGGTTATGTTTTGGGTGCTTCAGAGGATATTTTCGGAATCTACGTGGTACGTGGGCAGGTCAGTTCAGGTTAACCTGGTTTACAACCATCCATATGCATGGCAACAGTGAAGGCATTCATTTCCTAAGAAAAGGGTGAATGAAATCGCATTTCCCCACATACAACGGTGCCTCGTACTTCGAGCTTAATTCGTTCCAGGAGATCCTTCGATCTCCGAATTGTTCGAAATCCAAACCAGTTTTTCCAATAAGAAATTATGGAAATTGAATTAATTTGTTCCCAGTCCCTAAACAATACCAATTTCAATAAACTTAAACAGCAAATGCACATAATTTATAGTAAACATAACATGATTAAATGCCCTAAACAATAAATAAAAGACATAAATCCCGTGTAATAAAATGAAAATTGCTATTACTGTACAGTGGTGGAAATTCATGGAGAAGCACAAGTGTCACCTCCTGGTGGAGTTTTCCCTCTACATGAAGCAGCTTCATGTAGCGGGAAAAATTTGCTTACGGGGGTGCAGTAGCAAGAATACGGTTGAACGTATTTCGCACGATTTTTTTTTTTTTTTTTGCGTAACGCGTTGTTAATCCGGAAAAACACTTAGTAGGTGCCCTGCGCAAATGTTTGGCCTTTACAATGGTACCATACTCGACACAATTGCATTAAAATTGTGGGCACAAAGGTGCAGACGCGTGTCTGATTTTTTCACAATTTATTTGCCATGTTATTCAAATGGACTTTTCGGAAATTCGTTTTCCTATTCCTTCAACTAAAGGTCATTTCTAGGCCGAAAACTGAAGAGACAAAGTAGGTGCCCTGCTCCAGGTCATCTACTTTTTTTGGCGCAATTTCTGTCTAAATTGAACCATTTTTGAGGCCATATGGATGCAGAAGCATTGACATGTCAAATCCTCCTCTGCTGCATACATAAACAAGTTTGTTGGGGTTGTTGCTAAAGAAGCTAATTGTTGCAGGAGAGATATGAAGCTAGATATGCAAGTCTATAAGGTTCGAACGTAGGGCACTAAGAGGGGAAGGCATCATGGCAACGGGACGGGGATTGTTTGAGAGGTGGCAACAATTGCTTTCTATTGTTGTCCTACAATCAGTAGGCTCACTTCGACAGCTATAGCTGCGTTGGAAATTTATTTTTCTATGAGCCATAACCATGACCAGATTAAACACACGAAAATTGTCTTGAGCTAGAATGAGCCAGAAAAGTGTGCCCCAACAGCCTGTCATTACAGAACAATCTTCATTCTTTTCATAAGAGTTCTAAAACAAGACATCATTAATTTCTGGTCACACTGCAACCACATAAAAGGAACAGGTAGCACTGAGCACAAAAAGCTGAGTACTACTTTCAACTGCAGCAAGTAATCTAATATATTGGTACTTGTAGGGTCACAATCTCTTATCCAAAACCTTTGGGACCAGGCACATTTCGAAATTCTGAATTTTTTGAAGTTCAAAGTGATACTACATTCAGTGCAGAAAACGAAACGGCGATCTGACGTCATCAAGGTTTCCATGGAAATACCCTCACAGTACAATGAGTAAACAGGAGCAACAAAAAGCAACAATATAAGAAACGATGATGTGAGATCATCGTTTGGTTTTCCACACTTTATACTCATTTACCCCAGGAACAGGTCAACCTCCCAAATTTAACTCTTCCCTTGCCGTGTCAGTCGTCCACAGACAATTTCCGACAAAAAGTTTGAGAATTTTTTGCAAAAAAATTATAATCATATATGAATGCGGTTTTCGGCATATTCACAAGCAAAAAACACAGAATTCAACACAAAAATCACATGCGCAAGAGCTGTCGGACTTTTTTGCATGATGTCATCTTCCAGCGGCCATATTGGAAAGAGTTATGTGCCCAGTGATAGAGATTGTATAAATCCTAGCTCAATTCTGGGACTTTAGAAATAATCAAGATCGGATTCTAAGCAATATTTTGCATATAAGCATTCTTTGAACCCGTAAATTTCACCGCTACGTTTTTTCCAACCCGCGAGTAGATGTGTAGAAATAGTAACAGCTATTATGCTATGCACGGCCTACTAGCGGTTCTCAAACTGTGTTCCGCGGAACCCTA
Source organism: Catajapyx aquilonaris (assembly GCA_000934665.2). Lineage (NCBI taxonomy): Eukaryota > Metazoa > Arthropoda > Diplura > Dicellurata > Japygidae > Catajapyx > Catajapyx aquilonaris. The sequence goes on from JYFJ02001492.1 coordinate 67,128, forward strand.
GGGTTCCGTGACACCAGCGTAGGGGTTCCTCGAAAGAATTGGAAAATATAAAATAAAAATAATAAAAAAGCAGTGTTAATGGAGAGGAGGCGGCGAAAAAAGTTTTAGCAGTCCAATGTTACAACAAAACTGTGTTCGACCGTATTTATAAAATGTCCGACTACATCGAAGACGAATTAAAATTGAGAGTCTGAAATATCGTAATGTTTTCAATGCAAGTGGACCAGATAATTATACTGATGTCGCAGTGAAGAAATACTCAGATTTACTATGTAGTGAAAATGGGCTCGTCAGATGTGCTTACCTCGCTGACGTAGTTGGAAAATTGAATGAAATTACAACGTCTTTGTAGGGGAAAACTATAACAACTTTTTCAGCCCAAGACAAAATCACATTACTGAAGACCAAAATAAATTTTTGGATGGCTTGTATTGAAGAAGAAACATTTGAATGCTTTCCTCTTTTGGATCAGTTTGTCAGAGAAAACAAAATGCAAATCGGAGATGATGTTAAAGAAAATATATGCGGTTTGAATGATATATGCGGCATGGGGCTAACACATCGCCTTGGTGAGATATTGCATTTTTTAAATACGATTAAGTCAAGCTGTGTAGCAGTATCGGCAACGCCGTGGCGGTTAAAGAGTTAAAAGCCTGTACATATACTATATGCAGTAAAGGTGCATCATCCCCTAGACTGATGACCCTGGAGAAGAAGGTACAGTGTTGGACATTAATCTCGTCGTACTGCTAGCGACATTTTCCGAAGCAGCAGAAAAACGAATTGAAGCAATGGAGGAAAAGCCGGCGAGCAAGATTCCTTCTTCTGCCATTTTCGGAAATGTCCGACACTGTACAGGTACAGGGATTGGTTCCAGCAACATAGAGGTGTAAAGTGAAAAGGTGCAAAACGAAACAAAATTATAATGTAAAAATATGATAGGTTTCAAAATTTCCAAAACTTTCACACAGACAATGCTAATACAGTCTCGAATCCCTCTATAACAAAATTGAAGGGAACCCAATTTTCTTTCGTTGTATTAAAAAATGCGTTAAAACCTCACTTTTTCCAATATTTAGGTGTTATATTAAGCCCTGGTAGCAGGAAAAATAGTTAAAAAATTATTCTGCGTTAAATTAGCTTATCTCACAAAGCACGGCGCAAACAAGACAACAATTCACCCGATCAGCTAACCCTCCAGCATAATATGCCCGTCATAATCTCCCGCAAGCCTTTTTGCGAGCAAAATACACGCTTTGGTGGGCAGATGACCTCCACGAAAAAAGTTTCCTGAGTTTTGGATAAGAGATTGTCAATCTGTACTTCCAGTCATTATAAAGCAGCTGAATGAGAATCATTTCTGTAAGCTGTGTACCTTCCTTGTTGGACAACCCTGCATATAAAATACATTACCGGCAACAGGGGCCAATCAACTGCTGACAAGTAACCATGTTCACCCTTCATCTGGATGTCCACAGTCACATTGATCATCACTTTCTTGGAATCAGGAGAAATATGAACGACCAGAAGATACACCCCATCTTTATCCACCTTAAATGCTGGATCACCTGAATCCTGCACAAATAATATATTCATTATATCTCAGAAACAATTAACTTGTAAAAATATCCTTACACTGCTGAACTTGTTTGGCTGCTTCCCAGCATTCACTTTTGTGTTAGCATGCTTGTTGTTATTTGGTGATGAATTCTCGCGTCGTTTACGTTCCTTCTCACCCATGACCTTGTCAACTTCACTCGTAGCATTTGGAATTACTTCAGGGGATGGCGTATAAAGAGGCTGTAAATACAAAAGATTTGGGTAATAACAAATTGGAAACATTCTTTAATCACCACTACCATCATCATAAGATACCCCACAATAATCGAAGTACTTTTGCTGCCAAGCAACTGGCTGCCATCTGGAATACCCGTTGCCAAGGGAGATGCATCCTAGGTGCATCAACAAATCATTTGAAATGAGAAATCAATCAAATATGAAATCACAATAAATTAAAGAGATTTCAGTCCAAGCTTGGAGCTTGGCAAACCCACAATCAAGTTCATTGGCCTGTGGCACCACAAGATGGAGAGTAAATGCTGCAGATACAAAACCCATACTAAGGGCCTAGCTTGCTACACTCACAATTGACTAAAATCATCTGGCAATGTGACAAACCATGCCTGGCAAGGCCACAAGACAAACAGTACTGGTCCCCTCACAACAAAGCCATACAGATGATACCAATACAACATGCGCACAACACTGACTCAGTAACCAATTGATGGGATACCCCCTACGATAGGCCTGTAGCCCCTCATGAGAAACCCACATGAACATGGGAGAAAACTTGTCAGAAGCCCATGGCATGATATTAAGAAGGTAACTAGACTCCATGGGATTTTATTGAAAAATTCATGATACATCTGAGTGAATTCGTGTAAACATATTCACGTAATTCGATTATTATTGCCAACAATTGACGTATCGTCAACAGCGTATAACCTGAGAACCGATACTCCCTACAGAAATGAGGTTTGGACCAGCCGATTTGTTAAGGTTTTCCAAATCGGCTGGTCCAAACCTCATATCCGGAGGAGTATCGGTTCTCGAGTTATGCGCTGTTGACAATACGTCAATTGTTGGGTGTATACAGGGTGGTCCAACTTCAAGTGTCGTTTTATAACGGCGATTGATAGCAGTGAGTTTGCGATGACGCAGCAGCTACATGTAAAATGGCCCACTTTGGCGCCATCGAAAATATTAGCTGCCAATAGTAGCACACATGTAATGAACCCTGCTGCTGGGTTGACCTGGAAAAAAAGTAGGTGCACACATGACCTGAGATGCGCCTGGGTGAAATGGGTGACGCCCAAGGCACCAGATGGACCTGTAACGCAAGGGGGAAGCCTGCAAACGAAACACAGCTAACATTTCCGATGGCGCCAAAGTGGGCATTTTACACATCGCTGCTACGTCAATCGTTAAGCGCTTCTATTAATAGCCGTTATAAAACGACACTTGAAGTTGGACCACCCTGTATAAGAAGAAATGCCACAAATGTTTAAAAATTCCAGTTCGAGTGATAATATGTTTCAATTTTTGGGGTAATATTTCTTGTGTTCGGCGTTTACTTATTGCCATAAATAAAAATACTAAAGCATAAATTCGTGATAATCATATTAATTAATTAATATTTATAGTTGAAAATGTAAGTTTTCGAGAATATTCTTTTTAACAAAATAGGTAATATCTGAGCCTCTGTTGAACCTAGAATGACCCGTTACTTTTTTGGTTTGTAGTGTAAAGACGGCTTCACACAAGCAGTAGCAGCCGCAGTTGGAGTCGGAGTCGTCGCAAGGTCCCGCAAATCAGCGAGTAGTCGGGTTTCACACGGGTGTTTCCTTTACGGAGTTACTGCTGCCACTTGTCCAGTCAGCCCACCAATCAGCCCGCCTGAAGGTCCCGCCATTCTGCCCGATTGGCCATCCGCTCATAGCCGCAGTTGCAAGATTCCAAAAGACCGGCCTGTCCAACTTTCGTGCGGTGCGACTGCGACAGCTGCCGACTCGCGCTCATTGGCGGGTGGAGTCCAACTCCGACTCCAACTACCCGTGTGAAACTGCCTTTATTCACGGCACTTTCAACGGTGCCTCACACTTTCAATTTGTACTGTAAGTTTAGGCTTGAGAAAGAGAAAACCTCTGCTTGGTGGTGATGCTAAACTTTTGACCAGTAGTGTATATGCCAGATTAAAAATGTAATCGCCAGAGCTTCAAAACTCAGCAAAGTTCATCTCTGTATGTGTTACCGCTTGTGAATAAAAAAATACATGCAATGACTTATGAAACAACCCACGTACATAAAGCAATTTATTACTATGGCTGCCAAATGTATTGGCCAGAGGTGATGGGTATATACCGCCGCCCATTGGCCGCTGGCAGAAACTGACGTGCTGGTGACTATCCCTGTCGCTATTAGAGGCGAGGGTGGGAAGGTGGGGGGGATTGGGAGAGGATGCGAAGGAGGGAGACCAGATCAGAGGGGGGAGTCGTATGTGTCCGGCTGGTTCAATGGGAAAAAGAGACAGATTATGTGGGCTTCGTCGGCTAATAAGTGCAAGGTCACGGGCATTTTTCAGACTAGGAATTTGTGTATCATTACGATTTCCCACAATTATCTGCGATGCGCGTTGACCGCGCTGTAAATGTGTCAGTTCATTCTTTTATCGATGCAGTATTCCGTGCTGCAACAATGCATGAATAATGATGATGATGATGATGGTGATGATGATGATGGTGATTCACACTGCAAAACAATCCAATCGGATGTAGGTGTTCATTTTTGACTCAACAATATTAACCCTTTGACCACTACGGACATCATATGATGTCCTGAGATTTGCCCTGACAACTTGGGACATTTTTCAACTCATAAAATTCCAACCTCACAGATTTTCTTGCAATTCGGTGCATTGGTAGCCCACCCCAAGGGATGAAAAACGCACCTATAATTAAGGTGAAATGGGGTAAGTGCATACAAGGGGTAAGTGCATAAACTGGCCGCCATATTGGAATGAAAATGGCTGACTTGCTCACCTCTTGTGGGGATGTGATGTGCAGCTACACAAAAGAGTGCCTGACGTGTTTTGGTGTCGTCAGCCATTTTCATTCCAATATGGCGGCCCCGTGTATGCACTTACCCCACTTCACCTTTACCTGCTCGAAATGACCCTGTGACCCATATTGGAGGGGGGCATATGTCAATGAACGAATTTCAAGAAAATCGGTGAGGTCAGAATTTTATGATTTGACCTCTGCCCCGCTCAAAAATGGGTCACACGGTCATTTTGATCAGGTAACTATAGGTAATCTGGGGGTAATCCGGGCAGTCTGGAGGTAATCCAGGCAGTCCGCGGATTATTAGTCATTAATATCACTCTTCATCAAATTTCCGGAAAGGGGGGAAAAAGAACTCAGGCCTTGGGGCAAGGCAATGGCTCAAAAACTTCGTCGTCAAAGGGTTAACAACAATGAAAACCATGATCCGACCGTGGTCCGATCGCGATTTTCAATGCCCACATGAATGACGTCATTGAGGTGGGCCATATCTCGGACATCATTGTTGAAAGAAACAATAATATTGTCTTCGCCGCTTGCTAGTTTTTCACTTCCAGCACTGACTTCCGAACAACTCCAACACAAATGCACATTATTGTATTACTTGATGTGTCGGTTATGAACAAACTCCAATTTTACTGGCCCAGGAGGTTTTGAAGGTAAGTAAACACATTATCGTGGTTTCCAGCGAGGTTTAAAAATTATTTCTCTTTAGCCACATATCCAGTGCGATTATTTTGGGGGAATTTTTTAAAGCATAAAACATTCATGGTGTTTCAACTTTTTTGTCCAAACAGTTGTCAGAAATATTGCACTATACGAGGAGCGTTCTGAAAGTTCGCGACTTTTCCTTGAAAAACAAGAGGCGTAGGCAAACAACGATATATTATTTTTCAACATAGCCTCCTTTCATGTTAATAAGCTTTGTCCCGAGTTTCTCCCATTGTTTTATTCGGTCCCAAAAAAATGGTTTTTGAAACCCCACCCGACACCCCACCCAACACAGAAATCACTCCAAAGACAGATCCATGGACCCTTCCATAAAGTTGATTTAGATATTGGGGAATAGGAAAAGGCTGAAAGTTTCGTTTTGTAGCACTAACAGTGCGAAAAAGACATCCTTGTCATGGAAAATAATTCCGAGTTGGTCTGTGACAGCTCAGCTTGAGTGGCAAACTGTGAGGCTGAGCGGTACCCAATTGAGAAGAGACCTAGCTAAGGGGAAGGTGTTGATGAAGGATGTCATCAACATAGCCAAACCAATGGCCAGGACCTCTGCTACGTAACACACCATCAACTGCCTGTCTCCCATTACCATGGTCTCCACAGCAAAGATGTTTCAATCGATCACAGCAATCGCTGGCCTTCCCGAGTGGGGGTCATCTTCTATGCTCTCTTTCCCACACTTGAAGCATACGACGCATATCGTAACCAATGGGTATGATGGAACAACAGCCCCTCATTGTCTCTGGCATGTCCTATAAATATCCACAGTGCTCATCCACTTCAAGGTGAGATATTTGATGACAGAACGCTGATCAGTGTTGTCCATGCAGAAGACTCACTGCACTTTGCACTACTCTCAATTTTTTCCTCCCTTTTGTATGATTCATATAGGAATGATGAAATATCCTGTGATCAGCCCAAGAATGCCTCTACTTGCTGCCCCATTTTCATATCGAATATCAAACTCCTTAATGAAAAAGTCGCGAACTTCCAGAACGCCCCTCGTAAGCTGCTACTTTGTAAGCAGTGACTTGCAACCGGTTTGTCAGAGGAATGGGGATTATTCCCTGTGAATCTTAGGTTGAAGTGGCATACAGTGCATACAAAGTAGCAGCTTAGTGCAATATTTCCGATAACTGTTCGGACAAAAAAGTTGAAACACCCTGTATGTTTTATGCTTTAAAAAATTCCCCCAAAATAATCGCACTGGATATGTGGCTAAAGAGAAATAATTTTCAAACCTCACTGGAAACCACGATAATGTGTTTACTTACCTTCAAAACCTCTCGGGCCAGTAACATTAGAGTTTGTTCATAACCGACACATCAAGTAATACAATAATGTGCATTTGTGTTGGAGTTGTTCGGAAGTCATTGCTGGAAGTGAAAAACTAGCAAGCAGTGAAGACAATTGTTTCTTTCAACAATGATGTCCGAGATATGGCCTACCTCAATGATGTCATTCATGCGGAACTTGAACATTGCAATCGGACCACGGTCAGATCATGGTTTTCATTGTTGTTAATATTGTTGAGTCAAAAATGAACACCTACATCTGATCAGATTGTTTTGCAGTGTGAATCATCATCATCATCATTATTCATGCATCGTCGTCGCATGGAATACTGCATCGATAAAAGAATGACCTGACAACTGACACATTTACAGCGCGGTCAACGCGCATCACAGATAATTGTGGGAAATCGTAATGATACACAAATTCCAAGTCTGAAAAATGCCCGTGACCTTGCACTTATTAGCCGGCGAAGCCCACATAATCTGTCTCTCTTTCCCATTGAACCAAGCCGGACACATACGACTCCCCCCTCTGATCTGGTCTCCCTCCTTCGCATCCTCTCCCAATCCCCCCCACCTTCCCACCCTCGCCTCTAATAGCGGCAGGGATAGTCACCAGCACGTCAGTTTCTGCCAGCGGCCAATGGGCGGCGGTATATACCCATCACCTCTGGCCAATACATTTGGCGGCCACAGTACACAGGCAACATACTGTACCCATCACTAAATTACAATTACACTATAAAGAAAAAAAAATGAACATGTTAAAATTGTGGCATTAGAAACTAAAATCAGACTTACCAAGGGAATATTTGCCATGCACTCATAATGGTACACAGGAGACTTTATGGCAATAGAATGTGTTGCAGGCACTTTCCGAGCTGCATTGAAGTACATCTCATATATAGTGGAGTTGGGACTCTGGAAAATTAAGAAAAAGGGGAATAATTTCACCATTTAACTGCTAAAAATTTGAAGGTAAAATAAAGGACACGGCACAAAATGTACGGGCGAGTGGCCTTCCGTTCGATTAGCCTGAAAATTGGATATGTTGCAGCCCAGACCGTCCTGATCAATGTTGTATAGGGACATTTCGAGGTAGGACCTGCAGGGAGCATGCTTATCGCTATTCATCGAAGAGGCTACTCAATACCATAGAAGACTGATATGAGAAAAACCTTCCTTACATTGACCCAATGAATGTTGAAGTGCAGCTGGAGGATACTCCAGATGACAACCTTCAAGAGGTAGAATTTGAACCAGATGAATAGGTAATAAAGATTAATAGATAATTTAATGCAATAACCATTGAGTTCCTGAGACTTACTGTAGTCTACTACTCCCCCTATTACCTGCGGAGGTCATTAGCATGCTCCCTGTAGGTCCTAACTCGAAATGTCCCTATCCAACATTGATCAGGATGGTCTGGGCCACAACATATCCCATTTTCAGGCAAATCGAACAGAAGGCCACTCGCCCATATATTTTGTGCAGACAACATATCACAACTCAACTAGAAAATTGATGCACGTAAGGTGCGTGGCATGCATTCCAGGTGTTCTACGAGGGCTATTTTTTAAGTTTCGATGAGCTGTGAAAGAACAGTAACAGTAACGGAAAAAAAATTTCATCTTCACAGACATGAGATATATTCTCCTGCTACTTCTCCACATACGTCACTTTCGCAATTGAGCCCCTTGTCATACCACAGCACCAGCTTTTGCATCCCTTGTCCATAGAAGGTTGCTGCATGAGTACTTAGCCAACCTGTCACACACTTTTCCAGCTCTTTGTTGTTCTCGAACTCACTGTGCACAACCTTTGTGATAACCCAGGTGTCCTCTCAGAATGTCATAAAGAGATGACTGAAATTTGGGACAAATCAGCAGAGAGGTCAGAAATTGTGAATCTGTGGTGCTTTCACACCACTTCCTCAATTGGTTCATCATCATCATCAGTCACCACAGACTTTCTCCCCTGACCTTCCTCATCATGGACATCAATTCGTCCTTCATGAAAATTCCAACACCATTTCCACACAGCACTGTCACTCATGCACTTTTCTCCAAACATGTTACATGATCTCCTGTAAATTTTGGCTGTTGTGTCCTGTTGCTTAGAGAACTCTAATTACAGAGCAAGCATCCCACTTGGTGGGAGTGTCGATTGTACAGGGTGTCCCACAAATTACACTACCCAGAATTACATTAATAACTGTAACACAAATGAAGATATTGTAACGGAATTTGAACTCAAGCAACCTCAACACGTGAGAAAGGAATTGGAATGGGTCTGGCAAATGTGGGTGCTGTAATAATGACGCTGGAGCGACGAATCGGCCAGACGACACCTGAGCAGTGGCGCGCGGCGGATGTCCTTGCTTCCTGATCCAAACGTGGCCCAAACCTGTCAACAGGATGGGGCGACATGCCACACATCACATGTCAGCATGGTCGAAATAAAGTCCTTCTTCGGCGACCGAGTCATTTCGAAGGGACTGTGGCCACCGCGGTCACCCGATCTTACGCCACCTGATTACTTCTTATGGGGCTTTCTGAAAGGAAGAGTGTACCGCGACAATCCACGGTCCATCCAGGCCTTGAAGGACAACATCGTCCAGGAAATTCAGGCAGTACCGCAGGATATCCTAGCCAGAACATTCCAAAATATGTCGCGCCGTGTTGAGACCGGCCTGGCCAATAATGGTGGCCATTTCCGTTGTGATGCCATTTCAAATCACACATGACAAGGTTAGTTCAGTTCAAATTTCGTTGCAATATCTTCATTTGTGTTGATGTTATGGAAGTAATTCTGGGTAGCGTAATTTGTGGGACACCCTGTATTAGGCATGCAAAGGCTGATGCCATGTTATGACAAATACCTCAATCAAGAACGTGACTATGTGGAGAAGTAGCACAAGAATGTATCTCACTTTTGTCAATATTTTAAAAAATTTCATAACTCTTGCTTTTTTCTTTTGCAGCTCATCAGAACTTAATTTTTAAATAGCCCTGGTATAATCCTGTGGAGAAGAGGATCACTTTATAGTTTATACAGGGGGTTCATCTGTTCTCTGCAGCCTATAGCTACAGAGAAAATGGCCTTTTAATATTAAGTATAGCTGGGACATTGCACATGCACCAGTGTCCCCCCCCCCCCCCCTATCCCTACCCTGTCCCTGCACGATAGTGGTAATCCACTCAGCGTCGGCTTGGCCGGGGCGGGACGCGGTCGTTTCCCCCCGGGGCCCCGGCCCCTTTCACCCAATGACCTAGTGCCTCTGGCGTTTTTAAAAGGAAATATGTCTAAATTGAAATAAAATAATGTAAAGCAGGAAAAAATGTGTCATTCACAATAATATTTCGCTTTGTCCACTCTGAAAGTTCTTGCTCTAGCGACAGGGTGCACCTTACCCGAGGCAAGGAGCCCTCACCCCCCACTGCTTTGAGTGCTTTGAAAGCATATTATCTTTCATCTACTTTCGGGCAAGATATTCTATGAAACTATTATTTTCATTTTCACATTTTCATGCAATATTGACTCTCTGTAAGTTGGGGAACACCTTATCCAACTGCATTCCTCCAACAAAAAACCCTACCTATACGGAAAATAAAGAGGAAAAAACAGTATTGTGCATTTAGTTAGCCTGACCAGACGTCCCGTATTGTACGGGACAGTTCCGTATTTAAACTCAATGTCCCGTTGTCCCAGAAGCTCCTGTCGGGACGCCCAAATGTCCCGTATTGTAAATTCGTATGTTATCAATGTCAAAATTAAGTATATATTTGGCCTTGGCCGTAATATTGCACTGTTCTATGGGTTCTTTTCCGTTTTGAATTCTGTTGAAATTTGGGGTCGCCAGGTAGGGTTATTGTGACCTTGAACGAAATTTTTTTCGCCTGCAGCGAAATTTGAAAAGGGGTGAAAATGAGGCCCTTTTTTGATACATTTTTTTCATTAATTGACTGGGTCCAAACCCAATAAACATGTATATCAAATGAAAAGGAATGACGAGAAGAATGCACCAATGGAATTTGTTTCCCTTGAGAATGTAACCAGAAACACGTGTGTCTCATTCCATTGGTCACATGCTCAGTCACATTGCCAAGAATTTGGACCCCTGACAATATTAGTGATGTATTTGCGTCAGAGCCGGCCTTAGGGGTGGCCCCGTGCCGTGAGACCTTGAATCCCCTTAGTGACCCACACTCATTTCACTGCAGCTGAGTATGCCCTGGGTTCAATCCCATGTCCCTCCCACCAGCTTTGAGTGGGTCCAGAGGGGAAC
>JYFJ02001493.1:0-78027 GCA_000934665.2 Catajapyx aquilonaris
GGGGGGGGCATTTCTTCTTCGGGCTTGGGGCGCAAAAAACCTTAATGCGGCCCGATGTGCTACATCTGGTTATGTACTGTGAGACATGCAGAAACGAGCAACAGACTGACCTGTAAATGTTCAAGCATGAAGACAAATAAAAAAGGCGTGATCCAATAATTGAAGATGCCACATATGCCAGAAGCAGCAACATCCATGATGCACAGTCCACCAGAGTGACACGTTTCTGTCTGACATGGGTCATTTTATAGCATTCCTGGCATATGGTAATGTAACCCCTGAATAGCCTTATTTTTCAAGAAAGCTCGTATATAACATCTTACTGAATTATTGAAACGAAGGAAAGATGAGAGATAAGAGGATAAGACCATTTTTGCGAATATGTAGGCTTTAGGATGAATACTGAATAATAGGCAAAGGTTTAAATTACGTTCTTAGATAATATCCTGCATATGTCCACTCCAAATTCGATATTCTAACCTTCAGACATTGAGAAGAGTTTACGCTGCAAGTGAAAATATCACTTTTCACAAAGTGTTCACACAATCCATAACTTTTTTCATGTTCTCCTCTTGAACTGTATGGACTTGGATAGTGCACCACTTTGTCGATGATGTAGCTCTACAAATACAGTATGGTGACACATGCAATTACTGTATAATAAAAGAAAAACTTTTTTTTTCCAGAGCAGATAAAAATCTGTATTGCAATAACTTATTTGTACACAAGATTATTTTGTGACATATTGTCCATATCATTTCGAGATTCACATAATAAGCGAGGAGAAATACAACAACTGATTGTGACTATCAGCAAGTATTTCCACAACAGGCAGCACCCATACATTTTCCATTGAAAGTACAGTATGAGTAATGAGATCTGATTACACACGTCCCTGACATGAAACCTCAAGGAGATTCACCAAGTTATTATGACAACAATAAGCCACATGTCACACATTCATTCTTCAGCACGAGTTACAGAACGCATCAGTTAGAGCTGTCAACACAGCACTACTTGCTTATTAAGTGCGAGAACATTTTTATTCCTTAGTCGTAAACCAATGTGACCAGTGGTATGTAATGAAACATTTCATAAAACTGAGATGGAATGCAAATTATTGGCTAATAACCTGGATTGAAATACTTCCACTAAAAGTGTGTGCCACTTCCTACATTTGTTTCCGATAATGTGTACATGTATGAGATTCTAAAGGTCATCAAAATAAAAGCTAACCTAATGGACATAATGGACAACACAGTTTGTACTACCGGTACATATTATGTAAAAATATAAGTTAATGAATAATGATGATTTGCTGAACACTCGAGTGTACAGCAAATCATTAATTGGTAATGATGAGATGCTGGATAGATCAACAGAGCAAAACTTCCTTCTTAATGCTCCAACCTTTAGCCCTGTGCAATTTGTTTCAGCCTAATCTCTTAATAAATCATGAGTCGTACATAATTATCATGATCTCAATCATTGAGCTAAAGACAGCAGAACAACTCCAACAGAAATGCAATGACTAACAGGCCACTTTCATTTGTACACATCACCATGAACCTGATTTTAGCGTATCATAGTTGGTGAAAGGCCCGCTTGCTCTTTGAAGTAAAAATATACCAAAAATTGTACCAGTACCTCGCCGGTACCTTTAAATAATATCACTTGTTGGGACCAATATCGAGGATGGATTCAGGAATGCCAAACTTCGAATGTTGATGTGGGCTCTCATTACACTCAGCATCTAGCAGTGTATATGAAGTGTTCCAATCTGCAGAACAAAAGGAAAAAGGCCACATGTTAACAAAACGGTAGCCGTGATTTTTGGTAGTACATTAGAGTGCATGACAGAACCATCAACATTCAAGTTAAAAGCTCCCCAGAAAGGTTCGTGAAAGCAAACACAAGAAATCACATTCGTATTGATGCATTACTATATATTTTTCTCCAAATATTTTCATGACCCACATATTATGCCTGCGTTTATTTAAGTAAATATGTACCACTGATACAGCCCATTGCAGATCACAACCAAGAAAACCTCTAAAAAAAAGTGTCACAGCAGAGAAAGGAGAGTTGGAAGATTCACCCACTCACATTTATTCGTGGACAAATCACCACAAAGGTGGAAGATACAGACGAAAATTAATTTCTAACATGGAACAAATGGCAAGAACAACAATGGGCTCAGTATCCTGGGTTAAAACTAACGCTGCTTCTTTTTTCTTTCTCTTTTCTTCCTCCTCCTTCTTCCATGAGTATAAATATGACTATGAGTTGTATTGTTCAAAATATCTATACCTCTTCCCATTCACGAGTTTGGTTTGGTCAGCATACAAAAAAAACAATTCAAGTTACGTCATTGGTATCTTGGCATTTTCAATTGGCAATCCACATACACCAACTAACTTTTAAAATACACGTAACGCAAAAAAAAATTATTTTGCCTCTGGTCATGTCACGATGTACTGAACCATCGACCGCATACATAGCGCAGCATGTTCAGTAATTAAAAATTAATTTCAGAATGTGGATGAGGAGGGAATATATTAATTTTCATTGTGTAGTTTGAATGTCAAATAAATGTTGTATTCTACTCTACCAAAAAAAAAACATGGTAAATCACAAAAAGGAAGCTCTGCTAACACCTAATGAGCATTAGTATTTGTAATCTTGGAAAAAACCAACTGAGTTAAGCATAAATGAAACTACTAAACCCATGACCTTGATATGTTGCATGTTAGACAACAAAAATCGCAGGAAAAAAGTTAACGGAAACCCATGAAAATATCACAGAATGAACTTGTGCCAGGTTAGACAAAAAAAAACAACAACTAAATGTTCTCTACAACATAAAGGTAAACGAAAGAAAACAACCCATGCTACTGGTACATAACACCATTAACAAGCTACCAAATTTCACCTATGATACTTATTTATATACATACAATATATTTACAATCGGTAACCAAAAGCCTTGTTAACAGTGATAAAGAAATATAGTTTATACTGTACAATATATCACAACTCAAAAAATAGGAAGATGTAAATCAAATTATTGAAATATTAATAAATCTTTTCCAAATAAGCACGTAACCAAAAAAGAAAAATAAATTGCAGCCCACATAATATAATACATTAAAATAAGAAAATTACATCAGGATTAGGAGCTGAATTTTTGTTCCAAAAAAGTTTTGGTTGTCACCACACAACAGTGGGAGTTGAGAGGGGGGCAAAACACACTTCACTTCTTGTCATCTCTTCCGCCTCTAATGCGACTTGACCTGGCAGAATTCATACCGTTTCGGTCGCTTCCGGCCAATGAATGTGGCGGTGGAATTATGGTGAACAAGCTGATCCTCAAATGTTCACAGATCTCAAGACAAACTTGGCTGCAGTATCTGAACAGGTCCCAAATCACCCATAACTGTAAGCACAAGTCGTCATTTAGGAAATTCATGAGTTAAAATAGAAGTCTCTAAATTAAGTTTCTGTCGGTATCGACATTCGTTCGCATGTCATACATACAGCACTGTCACATGCACCGTAACAAAGAGTTACGTACGACTTCAACACAAATGACATTAAGTAGGGAACAATCAGGAGTGAGCATACTTACCAAACAAAGCCAGAGCACATAGTACTCCTTGATGAAGAAGTTGAAGTATTGGTTGAGGAAGAGCATGGCCGGTCCTATTAAGGCCGAGTCAAGATAATCCATCTCGCTCTTTGTCATGTGCGCTACCTGCATATCCCACAAATTTTTAAGTAATGGCTAACAAGAGTCTGGTCACTGGAATAATTAAACACACTCACCACTAGCCTGTTGGTGACTTTGGCCGAAACAAGGCCAAAAGCTATGATGTAGAGAGCAGGATGCTCTTCGTACACATGCTCTATACTCTTCCTATATATTATGAAGGCTGGCACTATTACCAGCCCAAATGGAATTATTGGCGATAAAACACTTGTTCCCTGGATAAGAGAAAATTACTTTAAAACATGTCAAAGGTTTTAAAACGTGCACAATACAATGGACGAACTAGTTTTAATGCATAATAATGTGTGTTGCAATCACCCTACCCAGATGACATGTAGGACATGACATGACAGTTCTAGTGTAATTTTTTTTAAAGGGGAACAATTAGGAAAAATTTAAGTCACATTTCTCCTATAACTTTTCAAAAGATGATCAGCAATATTTTCAAATTATTTTAAATTTTCCTTGTCATTTCATGAAGCTGACAGTTGTCCTTCATCTCTGTCTAGCAAAAATTGCCTACTTTGCACAGTAAATAAAACATGTTGATGAATGCATGCATCAACATGTTTTATTTGCATCACAGTTATTATGCTTAAAACTCCCAGCATGCAACTATTTACAGTTGATACAAAACATTACAACAAAACTACAGAAGAGAAAGAGAAGATCGAAGCACATTAAATGTAGCAGAAATTATGCATTGCTAATATGTGAGGGTCCGTTCCAATCACAACTTACGGCCACAGTGGATCCGTTTTTCCCAACTCCACCCGTAAATATAACGGAGAAATGTGACTGGGCAAGCAGCCACGAGATGAGCAATGCCACTGCCACAGGAATGGACTTTACCTCCAACTCTATGAGAGGCAGCTTGCAGAGAAAGGAGCAGAACAATGCATGTTGAGACAGTTAGCGTCAGTTGCGGTTAGTAAGGGTCGGGTTGGGGGTAACAAGAGGTGTTAGTTTCCCAAGCAGGCAACACGTCGCACACAGCAAGACTTACGGCGACTGTGGACCCGTTCCTTCCAACTCCACCAGTGAGGATTACGGTAAATTGAGAATGAATAGCAATGGCTCCGAGTATTACAACGGTTAGAGCCACAAGCATCTTTACAGTTAAGCCTAGTACCTGGCAACAATGAAGAGGCCAATAATTAGTGAGTGTTTTTTTTTTCCCCTTTCCCCTTCTTTTTTAAAACTACTACAGTTTTCCATTCCCACCCCCACTCATGCTCCTGAAAAGTAAGGAGACCAGTACAACCAGCCCCTATCATGCTAGTGTTAATCTGCAAAGCATATGAATATAGAAATATGAGAGTCGATGTATCGAAGCTGGGCGACGACTTACGGCCACAGTAGAACCGTTCTTCCCGCAACCGCCTGTCAAGGCAATTTCAATATTCTTGTATAGGGCATAAGTGGCAGGTACACTTGCCACTACCAAGAAAACAATACTATACTCCATGTTTACCACGGGAATCTGAAATACAAGCTCACTTGTTAAGTGCTTTAGCATGTCAACTTTTAGTACAAAGCACTGCACAACCATTCATGTAAACACTTTAAAAAATAGTGGGTAAATATTATTCCAGCCTAACTAACATCAATTTTTCATGAAATACCAGACTTTTTTTTGAAAAATAATACGGTACATTGTCCTTCTACATACTTAGACTTGTTTCGGAAGTGGCACAGGTTCAAGGTTCAGACTTACAATCATCAAATTGCAAAACTGCATAGTATCATACCCCAAGACAAAGTCCGTCAAATTCCCTTCACTTTCATTTTGTGTAGCTATCCATTTTTGATATTGTGACATTGAAAAGTAATCATGTTTGAGTATGCACACATCGTGTGTCTTCTATGCATGACACGATACCATCACTACTGTAAAACCTCTCTAGAGAGGTCTCTCCAGTTCGCAAAAGTTTTCTCCATATAAAATATGGGTCTGATACATAGTAACAAATACTAAACCTTATCCACAGGGAACAAACAAAAATTCTGCATTGGACTTTGTATCCATAGTCCATTTCATCTAGTAAAATTATTGAAGTGATTCATTAACCTGATAAAAATTATTCACTTTCCTGTAGGGATTGATTTCACTTTTCTAACAGTTGCTCTAGATCTCTCGCTTTATCAGTTACACCTAAAAATAAAATAATAAATAAATAAAAATCAACCACATTTTGGGGTCAGGAAGAATTATTCGTGGTTATCTACCCGCAACATCCTGTAACAAAAAATGACCAATGTTCAATGCAATTATCTATAGAAACAGAATGTGACCATCAGGTGAAGCAGTATGGATTTACACTTCCTGATTACTGCGAGTTGAGCACCTCTGATATAATGATAGCTGCATTAATTTTTTTCTTTGTTTCGCCTTGGATATTGAAGTTTTGAGGTTCTTCACAACAATGGTTTCGTTTTGTGTATTAAATGAAGAAACATCACAAAAATTTCCTTTCAAATGCAGGATTAAATGTCCTTATGCAACTAATATTTTTCTCACGACATACGGTGGCAAAAATTCTCACAAACAAAATCCTGAAATAAAAAAATAAAATCAGTAAAAGTAATATGGCTTCAAAAAAAAAAAGTGTACCAGCACTTAATATCCTAAAATGAACCATAGTTAATGCAAGATGGCGATATCTTGTAACCACCAATTTCACAATATCTCTGATGTAAGGCACAGGAAATAAGTCTACATAAAAACTAGGTGTTCTAGTGAACTGAATGCTAACATTGCAAATCCTCAAGTCAGCACAGTGGTGAACTTTACCCCATCAGTTTAACACACTGGAAGACACATGGAGTGGCTACCATACCAGATTAAACACAAACTGATTGGACAGGATGATTGTTTAGAGAACATGCCAGCCTTGCTCATATTATGCCCTGGAAGGCAGCTCTTCCAGTTCAGTTTTGCATGCTGAACATACTCATGTGATACCAATACAACCTGATCATAGACTGCTGTAACAAAACTTCATGATGGTACCACACTCTTTATATCACGGACTCACGATGGATGAGTAAACAGCACCTCATTACATATGCCATGGTCTCTTAATATTCAGTTTATTCAGGCCATGATTGACAGTCATGCTTACCTTAACGGACCAAATGGATGAACCAAATATTGCTGATGCGAGATGAACTGCCATTAAACCAAACTGTGCTTCTGTGACGTCAAACCTTCCAAACCGCAATGTACCTGAAATGTACATTTATTGATACAGTACTGCCCTGTGATTAAACTTAAAATGTGTTCCTACCAGACACATAGGTTTGCCAGTGTGCGCAATAGAAGAGGGTCATCCCAACAAAACACTGGTAAAAAACCCATCCTGGGTACACTCCCAACTGGCAGGAAATGCATGCAGATAAGGCTGCAAATACTAAGAGAGAAAAAATATGTAAATTCTGAATAATTTGACATGACAAGAATATTTTACCAGTGGAGAGTGAATCACATCCGTGGTCGAAAAGCTCTCCCAACGGACTCGAAGTACCAGTTCTTCTCGCCTGCTTCCCATCAATAGCGTCCAGGCTCTGATATATGAAAAGGCCCAAAGCGCATAAAAAGCAGGCCCACCTTGGCACCTGAAATAAATAAATAAATATCCCTATAAAATCACTGGCATCAACAATATTGGCGGGAGAAGAAGAAAAAAAACAAAACATGTTGACTCATACTAAACACATCAGCAGGATTGTTTATCTGACCCCATATGGCCTGGACTTTAATCCTTGGTGGGGATACTACATATCAGGAATCTTCCAAGGGTCAACAGCATATTGTCACAATGTCACGCGTGTGAAAGTGAATGAATTCAGGTGTCAGCAAAGTTCATTTCAGGGCATTCAGCTTTCCTTCTGCGTTGCAGTTGCAAGGAGATGAATTATTAAACTGTATATGCTCAAACTGTATGACATTGAACTGCAGTAGTTTGCTCCTTTTTTCACCTCAGAAATTGCCTGACAGATAACTTTTCACAATGTTAACACCTGGTCTCTGGCTTCTCCGCATAATCACAGTGTCCTTATGCAGTGCTCCATGTGTTGCAGTATTTCTAACCAGCTTGTAACCACTCATGAATAATGGATAGCATCTGGATAACTCAAACATCAGTCCAGTATTTCGTAATGCGCATTAACACCCTTCCATTGTATCTATTATCTATTAATAAATCAATCAGTATTCTGCTTCCACATGCATAACTTAATTCCGATGTGATTCTGCAGCATATAAATTTTTATCATGATCCGAAAGTGGCAAGAGTGATACCGTATGCTTTTCTAATCACTTGCCGAGGGCATAAAAACATACAATGGCCATGAAATCTTGACACTATAAAATGAGAAGAAATGAAAGTAATATACTCTCATTGTTATGACTCCAGAATTACATAATTGCATCGCAAATAAAAATTTCAATGGTAGTGCTTTATTCATACCAAAATTGAACTGCAACACACTACAAATTATTATTAACGATAGCAATTTCATTGTGTCACCGTAAGCCCAAATAATACTCAATGTCATAAAATGTCGAATATTTTAACCATGTAACTCACATTCAGATGTAAGAATAATGTGACTTCCCACAAGGGACCATAAAAATTCACACGTTTTGAACAAGGTATGGTGTTATGTAACCGACATGTGATATGATGCACTTATTGTACTCTCTCAAAGTTACTTGCCAGACAATACGTTTTTATGACTACAGGATATGGCATTGCATTTGCATCGACAGAATATAACACGCCAATTGTGGATATCCATCAACAGTTACGTACTGTATTATCCTATAGTGTGGTGAATTGTGTCACTCATTAAGAAAAATAATTGCAATTTTATCTCACTTGGAGAAGTCCCAAATTGTTATCAATTGATCGATAAATACAAAAACTTTAAGTGGTTCACTTCCCCCTGCTCCTGTCTCCAAACGACCATTTATGTGATTTATTGCTTAGTGTTTGTTGTGCAACTTCTGGTCTCTCAACCTAAATCAAATACGACTTCCTTCAACAGCCACTGGAAAGTAAACGTTCCCTTCTCAGTAACAAAATTGTATGGCAGCAACCGACTAACTGGATCATTTACCATGATATGCATTCGATGTGAACTGAATAATCCATTCATTCATCACAGCACAGCATTGTAACTGGAAAAATGCCCATAAATGATTTCTTACAATGTTTTTAAATAAATAATAAATCTGAACAACATGATGAATCTTAAGATGTTGTAACATGACATGATCAGCCTGTTTATCTACGCATCAGCTGCATATTGTGCACTTTCTTATCCATGGAATACGGCGACTTAGACCTCTTCTGAAGGCGGATATCTGATAAGACTGTTGTCATCCACGAGTACAAACACTGACACACGAATCAACCTCATGCCATCCCAACCGTCACCTCGAACATATTAGCATACCAATAAGCATGCAATAAAAATTAATCGGTGGAGCAATTAGTAAATTATGCACCCTGTCAATTATTAAGAAAATGATCACAGTGCTGTCTGTTTGCATCCTTACAAATCATAGTACGCAGCAATGAGTGTCCATTACCTCTTCCTTGGCGTTTGGACTGTAGTAGACGAGCACGAGGCTGGTGAGTATGTTGATGGCCAGCCCCAGGACCGTGATGAGGTTAGGTGCCAGCCAGAGAGGCACCTTCCCCACAAGCCAGTTCCACAGCCCCTGCATGTAAGGGTCAAGCAGGCTGCTGCTGGCACAGCTGTACTTGTGCTCTCCCAGTCGCTTCAGCTGGCCACTGGTCAGCACCCTCCCTCGACCCATCCCCAGCATCGCTCACTCCTTGGCTGGTTGTGCCTGGTTCTTCCTTCAGACCCACCTGGTCCTTGTTGTGTTTGTGTGCTTGGAGAGACACAAGAGAGTCTTTCCCTCGTCTGCAGCTTTCACTTCGCACTGAAATCAGCATCACACTACTGGATGCAGGGACTACTACCCGACCCTGCGACGTCACTCGCACTAGTCACGTGCATGCGGGGACTACTACCTGCGCAACGCAGGTTCGACCTTTCCGTGAATGTGCGCTGCCATGTTGAATCCAGGATGCGTCAAAACATTTCCAGCTAAATTTCAAGCAAAATCTGACCGATTTTCGAATTTCAGACCCTCGGACCCCTCAAAGTATGACCTCCAAAAGTCATTTCCTATGCTGCACGTGGACTTTGACAATCCAATTTTAGGAAGCCGTGTACTGTAACATTATTTTCGTTCGCATCAATATTGCATCTGCGAACTTGTTACCACATCCTCTCAATGACATGTCTTATTTCGGTTGTGGCACGGAAGGACTATTGATTCCAATGACAACTTGACAAGTAGCGAAATGTTCCCGTAGGACACACTTCAGGCTACATTTATGTACGTGTAACAACACATTTGCCAACCGAACATTGTACGGTACCTTGTATTATTATTATTATTATTATTATTATTATTATTATTATTATTATTATTATTATTATAATAATTATTATTATTATTATTATTATTATTATTATGATGATGATGATGCTGTTGGAGAAATTCATGACATATAATGACGATTTCTCCCCCAGATATAATTCGGGCCTAATGCCAACTCCGAACTTGCTTTACTGCAACTGCAGAACTACAATTTTTAATAGCCTACCGTATATTGATCTGCAGTGGATTACTTGGGATATCGTGCCAGCCATAGGCTTAAAAGTGTGCTGAAATGGCATGCCATACGTTGCTGGAGTAGGCTATTATAGGACTTTTTTAACGTACTGTAAAAAATTCGGATAGGTACCCAACAAATAGACTATGACGCACATAACTTTAGTGTGTAAGTAAATAAAAGCCAAAATGACGTCCTAGGAATCACTTCTTATGAAACCAAGTTACTCAATGGCTTATTTTTCTCCGGTGTGTTATGTAAACACACGTCTATTTGGACCAGATCCTAATACAACATGACCATAATATTTTGGTTACGGACCGTCGCTTCCGGCCGCCCACTAATCCCTCATCAACCTGGCATCATCGCATAATGAATTTCGGCAACATCTTTCCCCCAGCATCTTGAAGGAGTGACGACGGCAACTCAGCACCAAGAAAAGTTGAATGGGTTCGACCTCGAATCGGGAGATGGCAGACGGCCCTTGGGTACTTACAGAAGAGGATTAAAACTTGTTAGGTCACGAAATATACCATGAAGCGACGGTACATGTGACAACAAGTGGGCGGCCTGATTTTGGAAATTTTTTTGAAGAAAAAAAAATGTGAGTTGATTTTTACAACCGTTTTTGTGTGTGTGAGGGGAGTGGTCATGTTGAGGTCAGATTGAGGGTGGACTTTAGCCCTCCTGTGGGGCAATAACGTGACTAGAGAAAATTGTGTGTAGGACTTTGCTTGACATAACAAAAGTTTTATGACCTGTTCGAATCAAGCAATATGCACGTACGAACTACAGGGTGTCCCAAAACAGATGGTTAGAAAAGAAAAGGCTAGAAAATTGTAATTTCCATTTTTATGGGGGTGTACAAAAAGTAGGCTATATGCAAACAGTAGTTAAATTATTTTAGGGGTTGAACTCATCAATATTTAGAAAAAGTGACAATAATTTTTATATGGAAGTAGTAGGTATTTCCAGCCCTGGCCACATTTTTTTTTTCAAAAGCAAACACCCTCTTCAAACATTTTACTGACAGCATAAAACCGGACATTCCAAGCATACCCATGTGGTCCTTTTTTCCCCGAAAAAAAATTCTGATTCAAACTTCCGTTCTGTTCAACATCATGTCCTTCAGCTCCAATCCAGCATTGGTCAGAAGGCCGTCCGAGAACGATGACTCTTTGGTACAGGAATTTCCTTCCTTCGGATCCAGGGTTGGGTGGGTTGGCTGGCCATTCAAGCCAAAGATTCACGTAACAAATCCAGAGGGGCCAGACTCACTACTGAGGGTAGGTGGAAAAAAAGGTCAGTCACACCAGTGTTTTTTTTTGGAGGGAGACTGTGAGGATGATTACGAGACACGGGTTGGACCTTACAGGTGGGTACTCTAAAAAGAAGGGTGTTGGCCATTGGATTTTATTTGAACTGTTTATGGGTAGGGAGTGATGATTGGGGTTGTGTAGGTGTGTTTTTTTAAAGAAAAAAAGTGACCAACCTTGAAGGTACAGTCGTTGGTACAGTGTATATACACAGGTGGCAAATATTGCAAAATAAAATTCAAATTCTGCATGAAAATAATGTTACGTCATATATATGTCAGTTAGCGACCATTTCCGGGTAATTTGCACAATTATGACCTTTTGCAATAACCGCTTATCGATCATAGTTTGGCCTTGCAGACACAATTGGCAACACTCCGTATTATGCACACATGTAATATGTAAACCGATGCCTGGGTTGGCCGGCGGAGTTTTGCAAATAGAGCTGATGCCAGTGCATAAATGAGCAGCTCAACAGGTGGTCAGAGGTCGAGTGGTTGGGGCGTTCCATAAAACACAAGGTTGATATACGTCACATACTGAAGGGGGAACAAACAAACTAGTCGTACACCCCCTGCACATACTGGCTGTGTATCTCGAGTGATATCAGCTCCCTATCTGTGCTTGTGTTGAGAGGTGGGCCTTAAAAATGGCGAAGAAGAGGAAGGATCCGGAAGAATTGCAAATTTCTTGCCCTTTGAACAGATACGAGATGGAGGCTTTTCAAAAAGGACCGATGGAGATAAGCAGAAAAAAGTGGGTATATGCTATTTTTGAGTCAGTAATCTGCCAGGAAGGGTGATTAGGTCAAAGTTGCGATTACTGGGTAAATAAACATTGTGCGGTACGTCACGTGTTTGGTTCATGGTGCGTTATCTGGGCAGAATTATTGTGCTTAATGTTGCTTAGAAGAAGAAAAATCATATGTGCATTTCCAGGAGTAATAAGGTAGCACAAAATAGCCTCCAATGAGCGCCTCTCTTGGAGGCTATTTTGAGCATAAGATCTGCTACCTTACTCCTGAAAGTACAGTACACAGCAATGTCTCAAGTACTGTCCGGATATGCCCCACCTCTTCCTACAACAGTTGAGGTCATGATCAGACAAACCATAATTGACAGCAACCACGCGGCAGGAACAGTGAGATGACATCACTTCAAATGGTCTAAATTTCCTCCAATTGAGTCCATGGTTGGGGGGTAAGTTGAACAAACCCTCCCAGTGTGAAGTCTGTGTCTGTAACACATGGCCACGGGATATTACTTCCATCCTAGTTGGTTCCGGGAAGATATTTCCTGGGATTCATCTACAGGAGGATTTCGGTTCTGTTGAATTTTTTTCCCATCTGCGTACAATTATTTTTCCGTTCAGGATGTGTTGTTATTAAGCAAGGTAGTGATAATTTCCTGATTAATTGTTACAGGCGCAGGATGAGTCGAAGCGGGTACACGTGCATCCGGCACACGTTCTGCACACTGAACGTCCTTATGTGGGTAAGTATCCAATTTGATGCTAATCTGATTGCGAAAATTATTACAAAATGTGTTATAAAATAATATGCAACAAATAATTATAAATGATAAAATATGCAGTGTAAAACTATAAGCGCAATATATAGGTTAATGTATCATTTATTCACAGAATTTATTTTTTTAAATACCCCTCGTAGGGGGGACTCAGGGGAGGTTCCCAAGGAATTTTTAGTCATTTTTTACTTTGTGAAATACACCAGACCTTTTTTCCTGGCCCTGGGCAGAGTAGGGAGTGCACTTCAATTCGCAGAAAATTATTTCAATGGCTCATTTATTGATTTTAATAGCGATTTCAACCCCTTCATTAGTATGAGCAATTTTATATAAAAATGAATACAAATTTAACGAAATTACTTGTGAGACAATTTGAGGGATAATAATTTTCTGTTGCATACCAGAGTGAACTTTTTACATTTTAAACCCATTTTACATTTCATTACAATTTTTATTGTTCTGAAATAAGTAGTGTGTTGACCTTATATCCAACGAACCAACGAACTAATGTCGTCCTTGGTGTCTAGTTTCCCCCCACGTCTCTCGTCCCCAATTAAACCCAATTGGACTGATGTAACCCCCTCCCTTTGTATCCTGCTGTTGGCCTACTCTGCATATGTCCAAGGAATTAAATATAAACATGACAAAATGTACTGATATTGCCTCAATTTCCAGCTGGTTGGATGTGGCGTCTTGGGCGTCGGAATATGGCTGAGGTTAGCCTACGGAGGGTATGCAACCCTTCTGCCTCATTACTCTGTGCTGAGTGCTGACAGCCTCTGCATATCAGCTGGAGTCATCATGTTCGTGGTGGCCTTTTTTGGATGCTGCGGGTCATGGTTCCAGAACCGATGCATGCTTGTCACAGTACGTTGACAAAAATGGATTGATGCTGCCTTGAGTGTCTCTTGGCTGTTGTCCAATTGTTAGACAAATTGTTTACAAACAGTGTCCTTTTATGCCGACCCCAACAACCTTCATATCTGCATGAGGAATGTAATGCCTTTTGCATGGTGTCTCTCTGGACCGGTAGCGATTCTTTGATGCAATTTTGTGGGAAAAAATTGCATAGTCACGCCATGCAGGAAGTAATTATATATCCAAAGTTGTGAAATGGTGCGAACCATCTGTTAGTAAATTATGACATAACTAAATAGGGAAGTGTATGTTTTGCTGGCATATTTCACAGCGAGTTAATTCAAGGTGAACATCAGAGTAGGCTACAACTTAATGTACAATAATCAGTATCAATTTACATAAAACAACATTACCTGGTAGTACAGTACAGCATGTTCAGTTGTTCCAACAAGATCCATTCAAGGATTTTCAGAATAAATGCCAAACAATGGTGTCATTGAGAATGTTGAAATCACATTCATTGAGGCTGTCACACATTTTCAGGACGCTGACTCAGAACTATTCACGTTGGAACATAACATAAGTGTAAACATCCTAAAATAGACCTGTAATAATTGTGAATGGCTGACCTAGACTTGTGTTTGCAGTACTTTGGCCTGGTGATATTCGTCTTTCTATTGGAATTCCTGGTGGCCACCCTAGCTTTTGTCTTCCGCAAAGGGTTGGGGGCCACCCTTCAAGATGAGCTGAGAATAGGCATAAGAGAGCACTACAACACGTCCATGGACAACAGCCTGCATGTCACATGGACACACATACACGATGAGGTAAAAAACATAAAGACAACTTTTCCAGACAAGTTTTGTTAATATTCTTTATGGTTTCAGTTCCACTGCTGCGGCATAAATGGATATGATGATTGGTTTGACATCAAAGCCTGGTCTGGGAAGTCGTATGTGCCGGACTCCTGCTGCCTCCCCAAGTTCAGAAACCTCACAGGTAAAATATGGATGGAAAAAATCGTGGTTTTCAAAGGCTTTAGAAATAGATCTACACAATTATTTCTTCCGATTATGTAATAATATTGGGTTTTCTTGCCTTATCATAGCAGAACTGGGGACAACCCGCACCAGACTATCAAGTGGTAGTTCAAATGCCGTTTTAAATCATTTGCAAAGGTGTAATATTGTGCAGTAGTTTTCGCATGATGTATTTTAATAAGAGACTGAATTGATTCCGCTACGCCCATCAGTTGTGTATACTGTCGTAATTTTTACATTTCAATATTGATTTATGGTATGTTGCAAAATTGTACATATTTGCCCACACAGCTGCATGATCTGTCAGCCTCAGGGTCATATATAGTGTGCATGGTGGTATTTTCAAAATGTAAAAATAACCCAGAATATGCCAACTGTGGCTTCTGTCAGGGTGGGGAGTGTAAGGGAACAAAATTATTTTGTGTTTAATTCAGGAAATGACGTTTTTTTTGCATTCACTCTGTATTGTAAAGGTAACTTTGCAATAACTTTACTCCAAAAAAACATGTGAAATATTGGATATACAGTTTGTGGCGTAGGTAACATTTGTACTTTTATATAGCCTCCTTTCGTCTTATCATTGCACAAATGTTTGGTCAGTTATTAATATTTAAAACTCTACTTTCAGACTGTGGAAAGTCGGAGAATGCTGAGATGTGGTTCCACAAGGGATGTGCCGAGCAAGTTCAGATGTGGTTTGTAGAGAGGCTACATGTGGTTGGAATCGTTGGCTTAGTCGTCTCTTTTGTCCAGGTACGCGCACACCCATTTCATTTTTTAAATACCTGAGAATGTGTGATTCAAACGTTAGTGGGTTATTTCCTTTTGATAAATTCAATGCACTGCTTGATGAAACAAGTTTCTTCACTAATCTCTCATTTGATAATTAAAAGTGAAGTCCATCACGTATTGTTGCACATGCTAATTAAAACAATTATTGCAATTAAGGGTTAATCTTTCCTACCAAATATGAAGCATTTAAATGTAGAATGATCAATCACATTTGATCAAAATTGAGCTAGATATTGTGTAATGCGATTCTTGATTGGGTTTCTCCTAGTCCTAGAGAAATGAAAGCCTCCTATGGAAGGGTTTGATGAAAAATTGTTCAATTGTTCCAAACATTTCTCTCTCAAAATAATTCCAATGCGATGATGCAAATAATGTATTCATGTGTTCTTTCTATATCATGGCCATCAAGGTTTGCAAGTCTCGATTTTTTTTCCCCTCAACAAATTACAATAAACATCTTGGCAATTTCGTTTCAGCTGTTTGGACTGATCTCGTCGATGCTGCTGTTTTGCACAGTGCGCCATAAAAGGACTTCCTACACGTACAGGTCGTACGATAACACCTGACTTTTACAGGAATACCAAGTGTGACAGGCAGTGGACATTTTTCGTACTGTATCCACGTGTGTTTTGCATTGTTCTCATCAGTCAGTGTGTAGTGATTCTGTGTAATTAGGCAGCTATGTTTTTTCCACCCACGAGCGAAGACTTCAGTACCATTATCAAAAAAATACTAGACTGCATATGAGGGCTGACAAAAAAAAATAATTGAGGCGTTGATATGGGAAAGGGCGTGAGTCACTATTGAGATTTTTTTGCAGGGGCTAGGCCAAAAACCAGATTTGAGAACACTGTGAAGCAGATTTTATTACACAAAATATTTCTGATTATTGGATTTGTTGCAAAAAGTCCAATGAAAAGTCAAAGTAAAAGCAGTTTATAAGTTTAATATTTAAATGTAGGCTACTTTTTTTTCTTTTTGTGGCACATTTCTCATTGTGAATATTATACGCCCTTTTCCATGTCAACGGCTCAATTCATCACAAGATCCTTGTGAAACTGCCATTGTACATATATTTTCCATTTTATTGTTGTCTATTGATTATGCCAAAGGTGTGTATACTTGAAACATTCCTCAATCAAATTGACCTGCTGCTATTTACTACCCTAGTTTGTTAGTGTCTCACGTCAGTCACACTCACGTATTTATATAAAATCAAATTCCTGCATTTGTTACATGTTTTTTTTAAATTGCGAGGCAGGACTATAGTAACATTCTTGTACATTGTTTATGATAAATACAATTTCCTGATTACCATCTGACTATTTATTTGTGGAATTTTTGTAATTTATTTTAAGGTTTAATTGAAGAATTAATTAATAGTGGTATATGAGCACAAGGGGAAAATTCATCTGTGTAGACTCGTAATGAGATTTTTTTTTAAATAAGTGTTGATGATACAACCAGCCCTAACTCTTGACTTACAACTACTTCACATTACTTGTGTTTTTACCAGGAATTTACATTGTTCAGTGTACTGTAATTTTATTGTTGCAGTTGAATCTGCTCTCGTTCACTAGATGGTGCTGAGGTCCGTAACGCCTCACATATAATGTTACCTTACAAACATAATATCAGCTCCATCTGTATACGGTAGTAACTAGTAAGGATAATTTTTCTTGTAATAAACGTCCACCCTTTAGGTTTTTGTTACCGTCGGTCTCAAGGATTTGTGCCATCAAGGAATTTGCTTCACACCCTAACAAACACACTGAACTACCTTGATCATATTTTGAATTGATTAAGAGGTTGTAGAGGCCAGTAAGTTTCAGACACGATAACCTGATATACCAGAGTCTGGTTGTTGGTTTTTTGCGACAGCAAATAATTTATGGGGACTACTGGACCAGGTAGACAAACTCGGACAAGCTACAACAGGTGCCGTCAACATGAGGAGAACAACATATAGAACGGGAAATAAGAGGATATAACTAGTGCATGAAGCATGAAGTATACTTTAAAAATATAGTGTATGGCGATTACTTCAGAACAGGGATACATCTAATTATAACCAGATAGATACATATTATTTAGAAGAAATAGTGCGAACGGGAGATTCACATTGTCACAAAATAATGTCACAATTACATCGGTTTTGTAATATAAAGAGGAAACCGTAAACCTGTTTTTTTCAGTTACATTTTGGATTTTCAGGCAGATAAACAAGTCATCGCCTGGATTATTGGCGGCACGTGTGTGTGGTGAAATAACTTTGCCAATGGGCCTAATATTGAATAATAACTGCTGGTTCTGCATTTCGTGTATAACTAGATTTATTAAGTGGAGCACGACCAGGTGTACATAATAATTACAGATGAACTACAACAAAATAAGGCCATTTGTCATCTTTATAACGTGAGTTTTACAAATACTTGTTTGGCATACAACACTGCAGACACTCCCAGTGAAACTAAAGTGAAAAATAAATTACGGACGTACTTATTATGTGTCGTACTCAGTACGGAGAAAATGCATGCATAAAATATATTTATGAATACAGCAAGTAACTTAGTTTTCTGGTAAATCATAGCGCGTTTCAAATCATTATAGAGTAGACTACAGTATAGGAATGAAAATGAGAGCGCAATTTCACATGCAGACTAATTTTCCTAATTGTGCATACCATTGCATGACTGACACTACTTGAGTCATCATTTTTGTTCTAATGACCGTATTACATGTATGTGCAAATACTGTACTTCAACCAATGACCTTTGAACAAATCATCCGTTGAGAGTTTGGCATCAATAACACTTCAAGAGCCATCAAGTTTGATGACCTGTTGTGACATTGCCATGTTGGCAACCAAATCTTTGTTCAAATAAAGCACTTATCAACCGTACCAAGGGGGTAGTCACTCCTCAAAAAAGTGTACACCGGCTCTCTTGAGTAGCGGCTCTCCGCGGCTCTCCTCGGCTCTCCACGGCTCTCCACGGCTCTCTGCGGCTCTCTGCGGCTCTCTTGCGGCTCTCCTCGGCTCACCAGTGAGGGTGTACACCGGCTCTCCGAAGTGACTACCCCCTTGAACCGTACTCCTGTGACTTTGTATCTGTACACGGTCTTTCTACTAGATTTTTCTCGCATTAAAAATTGGTATAAATTTTGGCTTATTCTATACAATTAGTTCTATACAATAATTGCAGAAGTTGTAACTCACCCTCCATCAGGGAGGTTGCATGACCTGTACATTGTTAATAGGACCTGCTGTTCGTGTAAGTAGGGCCCACTGTATGTGTTAACAACCCCTGTGCTTTCAGCACTACTCATGTTGTAATATGCTGATAATGACATCTCTGAGCAATTATGTTTTATTTACCTTCATTGTAAATTATAGATAATTATTAAATTTTTCCTGCAGGCTTCGTGTCGATATCTTTGAAGAAGAAAAAATGGGATACATGCAGTGTACAGTATTATTTCTTATTGCACTTTTTATTACTGCAGTTTGTCTAACCGGAGGAGGTTACATGTAACGCATCGCATGTCTTAAATTGACGTTAAATTAATCGTAATGAATGTTTGTTTACACAGTTTTTTACCTCCTTTTTTACTTACTTTTGCCCATTGCGGGCCAGACGGATCGAGCATTATTTAAACACTCGTCTAACAGGCGTAATTATACACAATGCTGTTAGTTTAAGACATAAGGACATAACACTAGCCCACAAAATAGCCCATTGACGTCACTGGGACATCATGTCAGTACTCAAGCACTGATCGGTCATCACAAGGAAGAGCAATGGCTAGGTAATTTTAGATATCGTTATATGTACAGTACATGGAGTTGCGATCATTGCATTGCAAATATTATTTTTCATGTCAGGTCACTGTAGGATTAATAGTCTGCACACTGTTATTGCAAGGGGAAGATTAGACAATGAATTGCGTACTCACATAATGTAGTATAAAGTTACACGGAAAAGATCCAACTGATAAGGTTTATCAGGTCTTTCCCAGAACTGACCAGACGCACATTCTATACAGCGCGAGAAAGTAGATAATGCAACTAAATAGGGAACAAACTTTAACAACCAAGCTGCACACAATCCAATTAGCACTTACACTACTGCTTTATTATTTATACTCCCAAATAATTTATCTGCACTTATTTATTCATATGTAAAAAAATAGCGGCAAGAAGAGTAAATGCTGCCCATATGTTTCTGTGCCAAAAAAGCATATTTGCATGCTATAACATGCACTATTCACTTTTCTTTAACAATGCAATAATATGGAGCATAATAAATTACACCCCCAAAAAAGTATTTCTTGATATAAGAAAAATGTGTGAAATAATCATCGCACTCGTGAATATATTTGCACTTTTACAAGTTAGTGTAAAAAATTACTTCTTTATTCCATATAATTATACCGGTATAATGTCGTCTATGATTAATTTCAGTTGTTCATAAACTAAGCTTGGTGTGCTATGTCAATGATATCTAAAAATTGCGCTTATTTCTGCCTGAACATACAGTATGCATATTTATAGTGAAGGCTAATTCCAGGCTAATTCCCTGACTAATTACAGTCCCGTATCACGTGAAGTCATTAAAATATTTATTTATAACTAATTTACGATTACTTACACCTTGCTACTATATTATAACCCCTGTGTGAATACTCCCAAGTCGAGATACTGCTCATTGATGGACTGCTTAAGGCAGTAATGATGGATGGAATTGATAATAATAAATTCTTGCACTAAGACGCGTTTGCCTTCAATCTGGGAAAAAATGCATACCTGCTGCTATGGACTTTTTTTCCTCTCTAATCCTCCCATTTCCGCATAATGCCGGCAATTACAAATGGCAATGACATTTTAACCTGCAATACAAGCCTGTGAAATTATTGTAGATCTACAGTAACAAGTTATATGCGGAATTTGAACAAATAACTGAAATACATTTTATTATTAGAATTACATTGTTAAAATGTGTTTTTTAAATGAGCAAGGTTGTTCTGAATATGAGCATCGCCAAGGCTTTGATATTTCCTATAATAATCATATTATACGGTATGTTTGTAAAAGTCAGTTTTTCATTTT
Source organism: Catajapyx aquilonaris (assembly GCA_000934665.2). Lineage (NCBI taxonomy): Eukaryota > Metazoa > Arthropoda > Diplura > Dicellurata > Japygidae > Catajapyx > Catajapyx aquilonaris. Next base: position 21,110 of record JYFJ02001493.1, read on the forward strand.
GAACCAGGATAGACTCTCTGATATAAATCAGCATAGTTCTGAAAAACCAAGAAATCAAAAAAAAAATGGTATGTTGATTACAACACACAGTTGGCACCATATACATGTGAAATAAAATTACGATAATGCCAAGGCTGCAGTGCCAATGGCGGAAAAAAACATGTCTTTTGCATGGCTTTCCCTTGACAACACAACGCAACATACCATATCATTTTCATTTAACAGATAATCTGAGAAGAAGTGTTCGTATCATCTCTGCCCACTTAATAAGGCAATTTGCTTTTGCATAAGGTGCGTTTTTCACAATGAAACCTGATATTCCCGAACAGAGGCAAAAAACGTTGGGTGGGGTCATCTGAAAATCGAGGATATGTGATTATGAAAAATTATTGGAAAGAATGTTGATATTACGTCACATTCTGAACACACCAGTAGTGTCGTTGCAAATTCTTTTTTTTATATAGAAGCCGGGTGTACAGCAAAAGTTAACTATCACCAGTTGCTGAACACGTTTCGTTTTCCAATAACACGTATTGGTGAATGACAGATTGAGACCCATTACTCTTTACCTTTTTATACGCATACCTCAGGCCTGTTCACTAATCTGTCAAGCAACAATGTGGAAACGAAAATTTACATTACACGCAACTTCTTGCGGACATCCCAAAAAAAATTGCTATCTGCACAAAATGCATTTTGATCAAATCTCTCCTGCTGCAATTACAAAAATTATGCACCATTGCATAAGAACTTGCTGCATGCAAAAATGACCACTGCCGCTGTTACCCCAAAAAAATTAAAGTAAAGTAAATTGAAACATACACACGTGTTTGGTGTAGACCACGGCACTTTCTCCATTTCTGTGGAGTAAGCTTTCCGGATCATTCCTCAATTTTCTAAACTGCATGCTTCTTTGCCGATATCATGCAAAACCCGAGGAAGAAATTGTGAAGTCCGAATAAACCAAAATACAGTTATGTAACTGGACTGGATTTCAAATATGGCCAACTTTCAATCCGCACGCCATTGATACGTCTCAATGTGAAGTATGCAATAATCATCTACTTTTTTGACCTTATTTAATACCGGCATTGCAGATTTTTTTCCCGCCGTACAATTTGACCGCAGTTACATGTAAAAAAGAACTTGTTGTGATTAATTGAACATGCTGTAATGCAATCTGGATAAATAAGTACAAAGGTCAGAGTGTGACGAAACGCAGCTCTCTCTATTAGCCATATTAAAATAATAATTGGATACTATTTACACTATTGTGCAATACCGGGAAAATTTAATTAGGCTTTTGTAAGACTATAGAATTATAAAAGTTGGCCCGAAAGTAGAGCGACGGCATATACTGTACTATAAAAGATAACATCTGAATTCTGACATTTTGTTCCGGATGACATTATAACCTCCGAAGTGGGGGAAAAAAATTGCGCCATATTGCTGTGACAGCACGTGTTCAAAAAAAGGTGCCACTTTCTCGCCAAAATTTTCTTTTGCCGCATTTTCGCACACTTAGTCATTTTGCAAAAAAAAAGCTAATCGAAATTTGCCTTGCCACAGTTTAAGAGATAGGGTTACCAGGCTAATCATACTGTAATGATAGTAATAAACCCTACCCCTGGACTCGATTGTTGAGATTGCAAGCGCACCTGGTTTGATCCTAAGGATTTAAGAGAAAAAAAACGAAAGTGGAGAGAATATCCGGATGCTTGACTTTTGTTGAGTACCGTAAACCCGCGGTGAGGCGAAGTAATCACTTGTTATGGTTATGATTAAGGGACTGGCCAGGGCAAAGAGTAACAGCGATGACGATTGCAGGGCACAATATTTCGCACTTGCACAATGTGGGGCAAGGCTGCGCATTTTTTTGCAAAAAAAAGCATAATAGTAAGACATTTGTGAAAGTGGATGCGCAATGAAAAATGGCGGATGCTGAGAATGTTTTTCCACGTTTTGTTGTGCATATTTTTTTTTTCATTTTCAGTGGGTCAGTGTTGCATCTGAATTGCGATGCTAAAGGTGCGACACGTTCTCACAGTACGACTTGAGAAATCGTGCGATGCGATGAGATATTCCAACAACAATTGTTGTGTCGGTGTGGGAAGCTTCACTTGCAGGTCTGTCCACAAGTGATGAAATGTGAAGATCTGCCCCAAAAATGTGATGAAAAGTAATTAGGATTGAAGTTATGCCTCGAATTACACTTGCTGTTTTTTTATATAGTTGAGCAGAGTTAAGTCTTTTAGGTGTTGATCTTAATCGTGGTGTTGACATGCATGGCATGATAATGAAGGGATAAGCATTGTTGGGCATGCGAGTCAAGTGAGGGTGCAAAACCTCGTTAAATTGTAATGAGACACTTTCCATCTCCGACGGAAAGAATGGCGAGTTATTTCTCAAGCGAGACGTCTGTAAAAAAATCGTCTGAATTTTTTTTAATGATTATAAATGGAAGCAATTACTCTATATAGATGAGCAATAATCATGACTAGATTGAAAAAAAATTAGTCTGCATTTTTTTAGATATTTATAAATGGAAGCAATTACTACATAGATTGAAGCAATAATCATGACTGGATTGAGTAAACAATTGGTAATATCACATGGTGTTTGTGTACTTAGGCAATGCATTACCTTGTACACTCAGGATGTCCCATTCTTTATGTTTATTTTCTTGTGCACTTATTGGTAAGAGGAAGTTGGTACGCAATGGGTCACAAATCATAGACAAACGAGCATTTACGATGCATAAAACATACAAAATATCCAGGCTTGCGAGACCTAGTCAGGTTTTGCAATAAGTTGTTATTAAAAATGAAAACTAATGAATAATGTATGTGCTCGGTGTAATTTTCGTCGGAGGAAGCATAGCTCAGAGCACAATTCATCTAGACATCATCCTGGGGTCATTAGCCGTGCTGTAAATGGCGTCATAATTACGCTAACGTATGTGTTGATAAGAGTCGGTACCACTCAAATGTCACTTTTAACAGGAAAAATAATAGCTCATGTCCATATCAAGCCCTTAATTATACGACCTTCCTAAGTAGCAGTTTCGTTTTGAATAACCGTGGTTTTGAACATTCACTAACGTGTCCGGGTTGTGTAACTTGAGATGAAAACTGCAGTTTTGGCATCTTCACACGTGTTTCCATCAGGACAAAAAAGTGACAATGATCAACGTAACAACATGACAACACCAATAATTTCTTGTCTTACATGTTCTCTCTACCATACCGGTAATGAAATTGAAACAAGTCAGGTCAAGTCATACAGAATGAAACGCAATCATGTCCCAAACATCATGTGATATTGGCGCAACTGTTGTCCTGGTCGGAACAGGTATTTATAATATTCTGAGTAGAATGACGTAAAACTATTGGATTGAGGCAAAACCTACTTGACACAGTCAATGCAACATATACTCTATAGCTATTGTCCTTGGAATAAATATTCATATATCTGGTGTGCTTGACGCAAATGTACCCGGTGTATTTGCTGTGTAATATGGCAAGAAACGTCCGTGATTAGCCTTTTAATATTGCTATCTGCAAGTACTCATCCAGACTAGTAATACTAAGAGAGAAGATATGCTACGTATGGTTACATTAATGAAGACACGAAATGCAGAACAATCAGCATGCATAATGCTATTATTAGGACACATTATTAGAGTTTGAAATGTGAATATGTCATTATCCATTAGTGACAAAATTCTGTAACGGACAGTAACTGTTCTATTTAAAAACTTCCTTGACTTACAGAATGTATACGTCCGGTCATATTACGCAAAGCCTTACTGTGACTCTGATCTTTTTTGTAAAGGTTTATACATGTCTAATTAAACACACAGAAAGATTACATGCTGCTTGATTGCCCCTCTATTCAAAGTCTCGAGGAAGTGTTTAATCCTAACCGTGAGATTGTACAGCAGCATTCAAACATGCAGGCTGCAGCGTCAAATGTGTGTCACATACAAACACGCACACTTGTCAATTAACTGAAGGCCATAGAATTTCTGTAGAAATGGACACCATGCAGGTTACCGAACATAATAAATTATCCTACTTTGTATGGTTTGCCATATTACATAACACATTACATCTCTGGCGTGACATGTCGACAATGCACCATATAAGTATACGCAATGTGCAGAAATCCAGCCCTTAACCTAACAAGGGAATATGCCACATGTTCTTATGTAATGCACTAAAAAAAATCCACTTCCACATTTTGTGCTACTAAACAGAAAGAAATATCATAATGAAATGCTAAAATGCACAATATTCGAGCTGCCGATTAATTGATGCCTAATTACTTTTCTGTATTACTCCCAATTGCATGGTAAATGAATATTACCTTGAACCCAACTCATCAGTGACGAGTAACCTATATTAATACACCTACATTATTTTTACTTTATAACATTGTATGAAGTCCATGACATGAAGCAATTATCCCTGACATCACACCGGTTGTATAGGCTGAATAGCATGTGAACTATGACCTAACTTGCTAGCTACAGGTTAAGGACGCTACATTGAATCAAATGCTGGATACAAAATGTGAAAGTCAGGACACCTCTTCCCATAATAGTCACATTTCCGCATCTTTTCTTAGACTCATTCACCGATATTCCTTATTTAATAATATCCTTTCTGCAACATTGTATAATATCTACTTTCTGATCGATTAAGATAACGTACTACCGTTATTGCACAAACTTTGCAAATTTAGCCTTGAAAAATCTTCCTGCCTTTGTTTTTTTTTTACATTTCAGTTTCCTGATAAGTTACCATCTCGATCGTTGGAAGATACACCTTTTAAAATAAAAATCTGGGTTGTTAACCGCGAACAATACTCTGTTAGTTGTGCTTAATTCTTCAAATTACAATTTTTTTTATGCGACCCGATCTGCCCACATATTTTTGCACACTTTCTCCATTGCCACATATTTCCCTCTACAATATTTCACACATGCTTAAATTAATTAACAGTGCAAAAAAATGTCTGCTAATTTGCGAAAATATCCGGAAGTACGTCATATGTGTCTACTTCTTTTTCCGGAAAGGAAGAAGTTGTTGGAATGTTTTTAAAAATAGTGCGCGTTTGTTTTTTTACGATTTTTATCCGAGAAACTGCGCAGTGAAATGGAAGAAAAATGTCTTCACCTCCTAAGATCCATCGTTTGAATGAGTCGTTTTTGAGAGACGTGGAAGAAGAGAGAAAGTGGACCTCATGGAAGTAGTGTGTTCGCTCGACCAATCCAAGATTTCACTTTCAACTTCCTCCAGCACAGGCAGTTCTGGACCTGGTTCGGTACAGAAACGTGTCCATGTCGGTTTTGAACTTCTTATTCCTTCTCGTGGTCTAGGGTACCTATAGGTCGTGATGGAATGACGCCAATTGGCAAGTTGGGGTGGTCAGGAACGATATGACTTTTATGTTGATCTGATGTTAGAAAGTTTTTTGAATGATAGGTTTTGGTTCGAAGGTGTTTGACTTTCAGAGAGCCACGCTTGCTGGATACATTCGTGGTACTGGAGCGAAAAGAAACTGTATGTCTTTATGTATGGGAAAATAAACAAACGAAAAACAAAACATGTTGCACTGACCTCATACAATATGCTGCTGTGATATGACCCACTGACATGCCCTGATAAAACTGGTCATGGTTAATGTCAGCATGGATTGATGACATTGTAGGTTATGTCTCAGTAAGTTTAAACAATGTGTGCATGTCATGAGTAGGAATAATAAAGTGCAGTGTAAAAACTGTACAAACAGCGCACGAAATTCATCAAAAAAATAATTGCAATAATAATTATTTTTTCAATTAATTCATCACTAAAGTCTCATCATACACATTTCACACCTATGTTACATCAGTGCCGAAATTGAAATAATGAAAATCCTCGGAAGAAAGAAGTATGAAGTAACACACCATTTCCAAATTGAATAGACTTGAAACTCACTTTGTAATAAATTACTCCTTATCTTATTAGTCATCTGGCGAATTATGCTTGCAGAAGGTGAGCACTTTCACCTGTCTGCATCGCATCTCCTTCTCGCATTATGGACAAGATTGACCCTCCCGCGCATCTAATTCCATTTCTACTAATGAATAGTGCAGGGGAAAAAAGTTGTTCGCTTGTTTCGTCACTATTCTAAAAACAAGTTGAGTGTTTTTTATTGTCCTATTTTGCAATGTTCCGAACAGGTCCAGGTGCTATTTTTTTGTCACGTGTAATACCTGTGATCGGGTTAGAGTTGGGCAACATTGTCTTGCGTACCACCTGCCCACACATAAGAAAGGTCAAGGTCGCTTCACAACTAACCCACTATTTAACCACGAAAAACTGTTTAAAACGATCTAATTATAAAGAGCTATAAATAACACACATTTTTATTCTCATATCCGTCCATTGATAAATCAACTGATATCCTCATCCTTGAATTGTGTTTTTCACTTTTTTTAAAACTATTTAAAAAAAAATTACCCCTAGTGGGTGTCACAGAATCCGGGATTTCTATTGGTGAAGGGGCTTTCCTCTAGCACTGTAATCAAGAGTTAAAAAGGAGAATGCTGGGCATGGACTAGGTTCAGTCTTGAATTTGGATCCAGTCGCGGATCTCTCTCTTAAAAGAACTCCCGCGCAGCTTCTCACCTTCTGATTGGTTGGAGCCCGGCTCGGCGAAAGTGACGTATATAAGTGAAAAGGAGGCCGGGAAGGGACAAAAATTTTTGTACTTTTTTCCCCCGAGTCACTACCAAGATTGTGTTAGTCCAGCTCAGGGTGCAGACCTACCTGGAATTATTGCACTCAGCTGACTGGGTGCTACACTACCAGCTGGAGATACCCTCCCCTTTTCAAATATTAGGTATGGATTGCTAACCCCATATTTTTTTAATATTACTAAATATTACTGTGATTTTGTGTGTGTATTTTTTTATAAGTTTTTGATTCGAATCGTTAACCTCTGGTGTGAGTGAAAGTGAGAAAACCTGATGGAAACCAGTGTCTAAGTCTAGGAAAAATCTAATTACCGTCGCCCCGTGAGAGAGTGCTCGATGTGATAGTTAGTGTAGGAAGATGATGAATTGCATACCTGCAATTTGTTACCACGCCTCTTTTTTATTTAAAAAAAATCTGAAAATTCTGTAAATTTTGATTTAACTTTTGCTTCAGTGCCAAAAACTAGTGCTTTTTTTATCTGGGCCATGATGTAACCCACTCATTATTGATAAAGTAATGCACCTTGTGAGAAAGTTTCCGGAGAGGGCAGCATCCTGCTTCTCATCGACCTCCTTTGACTTACGAAACATAGGATACTTGTACTTCCGTAACCGATATTGCTCATCCATGTAAGTTCAAGATCTTCCGACCTTAGCATTTGTTTGATCCGTGGGTGTAACGAAGAAAATAGGATGTAAAAAATATATATAATGGAGAGGGACCAAAGTCTCGTGCGGAAAACTTTCTCGTTTTGCATAAGTTTCACTTTCCTTGCATCACAGCCTTGGCTCTGTACTTCAAGAGGGTAGTATAACACTTCTTTTTTTTATTATTATTTTTTTCGTTCTTCGAATGTGACAAAGGGGGACCCCAAAAATGTATACAACGGTATGTTTGTTTCTGTTGGAGGCGAAAGTGTCACCATGGATCACGTGCGTAACTGTAGTGCAGCAAAGTAGACACTCCCCACAAATTTTTTTAAACAAATCTGGTCACGTGTGTTGACAAATTGCCAAACAAATCGTTACGAGGAGCTATTGTGTGCACCACGTGAGAAATACACGTGTAGAGTGCAAATTAACGCCTGGAATTTTTTCACGTAAAAATGTAGTATGTAAAAAATAATGTAAGTTATACCAAAAGTTGGCCGAGAAAAAAAGGGCGGTTCACTAATTAGCATGTAGTAAATTGCATTTGCGAATATAAAGAACCAGTACGCAAAAGTGGGGGGCCATATAAGTTGGTTGTAAAACATGTTTTCCTTGATATTCCACATGCAATTGAGACAAATTTAGTGTAGCTCAACAATGCAGTGGTGTTGACTATAAGTTTTCTTTGCCTTGGCCTCAAATAGTGCACACAACTAGAGTCGATTTAAAAAAAATTATCAGCAAAAAAAAAGTTTATAAGTGGCTCATCTGTACACCTTTCACTTTCATTTTGGAAGAATGTCCCCATTGTAGTTTATGCGACCGGAATGTTAGCAAATCGTTGCTATAATAGGAGACTTGTCAGTTTCGTAAAGGATTATGGATATTAGCGTCTGAATACCAAGGTGAGTCCCGTTTATTTTTGTCCACGTATAATCCTAAGCAAAGTCAAGAGCAGTGGCTCACGCTTAATTAGATGAGAAACGGAAGAGCAATCAAGGACGTTCCCATATGAAAGTTTTTATGCTACTTTTATGATTTCATCCTTTTTTTTGTTTGTAAGGAGTTCTCATAACGTAACTGAGATTTCTCTACTGTTCTAGTTCAAACTGACCGTTAGTTGCGCGTGCGGCGGAAAAACAATAGCAAAAAGAGAGGCAGTGTCGATTTGTGTCACAATATTTTGGCATTCAGTCTTTGTTTACGGCAAATTGTGTTATTATAGTTTCATTCAGCTATCGAACTATCAAATTGTGGAACATATGTATCTTATATCGTATACACGATTGAAAGAAAATATTACAGATATAAGATTTGTAGATATTTCTTCGATATCAATCTGCCATTTAGCCTGTATGTTTGAGAAAATTATTATAATTGCCACAAGTGTTATACCACATGACAGGTTAATTGCCTTGTAATTATGCACCTGCAGGGAAGGAATCTGCATATGCACTATACGAAATATGTCAATATATATTATCGTCCGATGCAGTGCATAGCACGTAAATCAATTTGGCAAAATTATTCTGAGACTCTCCCAGTAACATTACATTCCTGATAAATTGCACTGTGACTATGCAGAAGCGCTATACCCTTTTGCAGTGCTGTGCACAAAACAACTTTTTCCTTTAAAAAAAATTAGTGGCATTAAATTTTTGTGGGTCAACTATTTGCAAGGTCGTAAATAAAGGCAGCAACTAGTCGTTAATTTTAGTAATTGAATAATACAATAGCGATTAAAATTTATAGAGCTACTTTACAATGTGTATCTAGAACAGCAGAATGAGCCTAATTCCTAAAGGTATAAAAATTCTGATATTTGTTGACCTCACATATGATGCTTATGAAAATGTTCGAGTTTATTTATTATTTAAAATCCAAATTCACAGACAGTTCAAACCATCTTCTGATGTTATATTACTCTCTCTTTTTATATCCTGGAAGGCAACTTGATGCCCAAGGGAATGGTCAAATTATGTAATTACAGCATTACCAGCCAGACGGGGAAAACTGACGAATAATGCAAGTCATGTGCGATCAAACCGTGCAAAATTCGCAACATTAACGTTCGCAAGGTCCACATGCAGCACTTGCAAGTGAACAAATTACTTGATTGGCACACGAGAAAAAAAATTGTCACCGTGTCGCAAGTCCCTAAACGCATGTCATTATTATGCAATATTTGGCGACTACTTTTGAAATATCTAGTCCACTGTTCCACCAGTTAGTTTAGAATATTATGTGCCAATTATTTTTTTCTTTTCGCGAAAACATGTCCGGAAGTGGATTTGGCACACGAAATGATCAAAATTCAAGCCAAAATGTGGTGCTTGGTCGCCTGACCATGAGACTCTTGCATGGACCAGTTTTTTTTCAGCTATAATTCTACTGTCGCATTCTTTATCGTCCAAGCGAGTAAACATTGTCAGAGGCCTATTTCGTTCCCCAAAAAATGAATTAGCATTTCTCTTATACGGAGGCCGACTGCACCAGGAAGAGATACTTTAGCCTTAGAAACAGGTTTTCCTTTTTCTAAAATTTTTTTCTTCTTTCTTCGCACAGATACTGACCGGTAAATTCATAGTTGCTGGTGGGCAAAGATTCCGCAAACTTTCACTCTCGAACACTCAGTTTTCGAGTTATTATCCATCAGGTTATGTCAATAATAAACTCAAGTAGGCTACTTTCCGTATCTTGACCTTGCCTGTCTTTCCGTGTCTCTAGTTTGCTTCGGGAAAAAAAATATCATACACGGTATTTAAATTTAATAAGACCATCTGAAATATAGGGCCTTGGAAGCTGCTTATCCTTGGTGAGAACTAGCAAAATAACAGCTTTTTTTTATCTGTTGGCTTCTTTGCTAGTCAGTCACCTATCCGACAAGTAAGATTAATGGGTGAGCTCCTAGAGTTACAAATATACCCTGCAGCTAAATACTTTTTACACCGAAGGAAAATTGAATCTTCGTGCAATTTTTTGTACATGTACCATAAAGTACACGTAAACAGAAAACCCGTGACTCATAGCTTAGGTTACGATCAGTCATAAAAAAAATGTACGGACTGTGTTTCTGCTTTCTAAATATCGGTACAATAAGTTTCGCCGTGTGTCATAAACTGCAGAACCGGTAATGTTTCATATTTCGTCGTTTATTGGTGGTTGTCGCAAGTGGGTTAATTACTAGCAGAATCTTAATATAAAATTAGGCTTACTATTCAGTAGCAAATTATTTCAGACATGCAATTTATTGGCAGGTGACCAGTGGTCATCGTCAGGAAATGTTTTAGATGAAGGATCCAAGGCTATTATTTCAGGTTGAAATTTTTACCCCGCCCTAGTCTTCACCTGAATTTAAAACCACTCCCTACTATGCGTGCTATGAAATATTGATGTAAGACACAAACATGTTCGTGTACTTTTTTTAAGGTGTTCATATAGGATTATCAAGTTGCCCCCAAGCACGTTAGGTGGTTAGTACAATCATCAGCCAGGCTTTTATATAACTAAGGAAAAACGTCTAGACTAATTATGGCTACAGATTACAAGGCTGTGACCAACTTTACAAGAATTACACATAATGATTCTCTCATAGGATATTGGTAAGAGAAAGACGGATATTGCACAACTTCCGAACACGATTCTTCCCATCCGAATTTCACAAGTTCCTGTTACTGTTTCTCTTCAGGTGCACAATGTCATCGGCACTTAGGATATTCCTGGTAGTGTCCTGCATCCTATGGTGCGGTCATGCCTTACCAGTACCACAGCAGGACAGCAGTAGCAACGTCACATCAAATGACAGGGTGGCTGTAAGTACCTTTCGATGCTTATACACCAATCTGCTGAGGGATGCTGCTGCATTGTTGTTGACAGACCAAAGCATGATGACCTGACCTTTGACCCCAAGCTTATGTGTTGCACTGGTTTGCTGTAACCCTTCAAACCCGATCCTATATCAAGTGGGCTAATACTGATGACCACTGTTGTATTAATAACCAATAGTGCGTGGCGATTAAATAACTCATTACCGGGCTATAGGACGCCTTTTTTTCCCTTTATACGTTAAAAAAATGGCGCCAAGCTCTGCGGTAACACAACATTTCGCAAAGTGTAGAAAACACAAACTAACATCAAGTGTTGTTTTTGCAAATAAGTTGCACTGGTCACATAACGACGACCCAGTTTTCAACAAGTCGATGACTCGTTCCGGCTAGACTGACCGGTCAAAAAAACAGAAGCAGAGAAAAATTTTGCACCTTTTTATATACATACATATTATTTCGCCTTTATATGCAGTTAGTTCGACCACGTGGCACAGTTATGCGGTTTTACTGACTGAACTTTCAGTTTCGTGCCGGAGATTTTTCCTAGAGATAAATGCGTATCTCGGGTGGAGAAATGTGTCTTTCCACACTTTTGAGCGGCGGTGACAGTGAAAGCTAAGGAATCGTAAGTTTTTACTCATTCGGAAGACATATATCATTTGTCATATTGCGAAGTTAAGTTGTGCAACTAATGCTGGGAATAGAAAGAATCGCTCAAAAATTGAAGCCCAAATATAAGATTGTTCACGTGCTAGATCAAGGAAGGAGGAAAAATAATTTGACCTTGCATATGCAGTTACTTAAAAGTGACGAATGTGAAATGCAGAAAAAAATTTAATAACATCTTACTGTTTAAAAAAAAAAAGTGACGTAAATCTCCCTTGCATAAACATAGATGCATCCTGAGAAAGTAGGATGGTCATGTTTCACATACGAAAAAAAAATGAAGATCTTCCTCTCATATATCTCTCAGGTCATTTTTCTACTGATTCGAATTATCCTCCCTAGTTTCCACATATATTTTTTTTCTCCTTATATAATTGGGCAAGCCGGAGCATGTTGTAAAATCACACGTTTCTCTTTTGCTCCTCCATGATTTCAAAACTCGAGCCATTGTGTCTCGAGGGATCGCCACCTTGCTCGTTTTTACCTGGCAGGTAGAACTTCCATTGGAAAGCAATATTACCTCTTGTTTTTGCCCCGATGCGAATAGTGGTGGGCGAAAATGTAGGTTGAGGAAGGTCGTTGCCTTGCAATGTCAAGGAATACGAAATGTACATGTTGCCAAATGAATTAATTTTGAGCTCAAAATTAATTTCATAACGTTAACCTATCTGGATTTTCAAGTTTGACCCATTGTTGTTCAAATTGCGCAGGGGCCTGTTATAAATATTTATTGGCTATATTAGGGCTCAGTTTATTACTGGGTGAGTGTGTGAGCAGGTCTTATAAGAATAATGTGGGCTACATATCTCAAATCGGGCATAGCTAGTATCCGACGCAGGGTTCCGAAGAAGGTAAGATGAATAGTTTCCCCCACTGTCCATTGTTGAGTTGTGGCTATAATAATTGCAGGTGGAGGTGGAGTCTTCACCCAAGTTCGTACGACAAACGCAACCTATCACCGTTTCTTTGTTCGGTGCTGGCAGTCAGCAAACAAACACACAACCCCATGAACAAATTACAGATGCGTTCAAGGTGAGCGCATTGCCCAATTGTCATGGGTTCACATGGCCGTCGCTGTCTTTGGTGTCGTTGGAGTCAACAACAACGATCGAAAGACAAAGTCGTACGTGTGAATCCGGCTGAACGGAACTTATACCGATTTTTGACCCGAATTTGATCACGCGATTAGTGTTATGTCACCATCTAGTTTTGTACACGCGATTTGATGTGATAAGTCACGGTATGGGTGAAATGAACCAGTTGTAAACCGGTCGTGCCCAGGAAAAAGACGGACCCAATTTATAAAACTGGGTGCCTGCTGACACGATTAGTCGCATTGCAACTAATCACTACAATTTAATACTATCGAAAGTGTGAATTTTTTTTGGAGGGGGGGGGGCCTAGTCACGTCCTGAATTGTTACGTACCATTTAATCACTGATGCAATCATTTAGCTTAAAACCGTTCTGACCTTTATAGCAAAACAATGCCGGCAACATACCTTTTAATGACCTGTTTGGGTCAAGTGCGGTCAACAATACCCAGTGTTTTTGCTGAAGATAGTTGCGTCATATCCACATTTCCGTGACTAGTAGTACACTTCCTACTTTCCTCTTTTAATACTGTAGTACGTGAGTAGTGAGAATTAGACATCTCCCCATCGGACCAGATATGATTAATATTTTCAAACACGGTCTGAGAAGAAAATGTGAAAGCAAATTCAAACACATGAGATACGATGCGCGTAAAAAAGAAAATTTTGAATCCGCTCCAATGAATAGATAGGATCAAAATTGCTTGCAAATATCGGTATAAGTGCCGGATAATTATCTGCTGCAAAAATTCACATGATTCTGCCAACTTCCAATCATTTTAAAAATAATAAAGCTGGCGACCGACACCGTGACGAACCAGATCAACGTGGTGGGCAGTTCGACATCTCAGATACTGGATGGCTTGGGCACTCTGGCCGGTCAAGTGGTCAACGCCGGTGGGCGGTTGGCCACTTCGGCGGCCGAGAGTGTGGCCGATACAGTTGACTCTGGGGCCAAGTTCGTCCAAAGGCTTGGAAATGTGAGTGCCGCCAGCACTACTATCAAAAGGTCAAAAGGTGGCAGGGCAGCCAGCACTACTATGAAAAGGTCAAAAGGTGGCAGGGCAATCGACATCGTCAGGACACGCAGGCTTTCGGTATTTGCACATAACACTGCTTTTTTTTTAAAGCTTCTCACTGTTATCCAGGTTGGAATTGTTGGTGGTTGGTTTTTTTGTGTTTTAAAAAATTGATATGGTGGTTTGCACGTTATGTCGGGCATGGTGCTGTGGGGTTAGTGGTTTTGGGTACGTGTGGACAACATGGGAAAATTCTGAAGTGTTGGTTGAATCCAACGGACCACACAAGATGGAAAGCTACGAATCATTTTCAGTTTTTTTTTACCTAACTGAATTATTGCTTGTTTCACGATGTCTTTGGGTGGTTGTGATCATCACAACAGTTCAATGGCAGCGACGAGCACAGCTTTGCAAACTGTACAGTAACAGTGCTGTTTAATATTTCGAAGGCGATCCGCCAAAAGTACATTGTTGAAGTATGTAGTAAAGTACAGGTAGATAAACTTCACTAGGTTTTACAAGTTAGATTAATATTTCCATTGAATTCTGAAGTTGTTCGAGTAGACACTTTTAGATTTGATTTTGGCGGAGAACCCTCCGTTGTTTATAGTCTTCCTATTCTGCCTTTACTGATATCACTCTTGCAATAACAATGTCCTGACAGCAACACAGCCATATCATTGTTCTGATTGCATTTATATAACCACAGGACTTAGCTGCTCAGCTAAATCTGGCAGGCCAGGACATTCAGCAATTAAGACAAACCATTATCAAGAACCTTCTGGGCCAAATCCAGAGCAACAACAATAACCCGACCACCAACAGCATAAACAACGACAATGCCAACAGCAACAGCAACACGAACAACCTCATCTCGAGTGTGGAGGATGGAAACAACAGGGTTCGAAGCTCGTCCAACACAGTCCGTCAAGTCGGGGTAAGTTTTTAGTAACTTTTTTTTTTCTATTAGTTACGGGATTCGTAATGTCAGACGCGTTTACTTTCACTTCCATGAGAAAAAAGTGAAAGGGTGTTTGTAAGAGGGCAAATCCGTCAGATATATCAACCGAAATAATTAATCATTGTTTCCTCCTTTGGGTAACAGCTTAGTGGTACATACGGTGTTCCGTCGGTGGAGCCTCCAGGTTATGGCCATGTGGTAAGGTCACAGGTTCAAAAATATGTAGTGTTGACACCTGCACCAAAAAAAGGGGGAATCTGGATTAGTATCACTTCTAGAAATATTGTTTTTTCGAGACTTACTAACATTTGATTTATGCTGTAGTTTGTTTCAGCACGTTCCATCTTGCGTGTAAAATATTTCAAAGGTTATGTGTGTTAATTCCAGTGACTGACCAGGTCACTTGGAATTAAATGTGATTGGTAGAGTTGAATACTAACATCCAATGTATTATACTGTAATTATTATAATTGTTGGAGTTACATGGCACTGTATTGTATCCACAGGTGACTCCTGATCTACTTTTAGTGCCATGTACTTTTTTGTAAAATATTTCGCCATTTCTTCTCAGCTTTTTTTTGTGTGTTCCAAAAGGTGCCAGCTTGCATCGGCCATGTTGTACATTATTCTTCAGTTCAAAATTTGACAATTTTGTAGACTAATTCAGAATCGGTTTTTCAGTCCAACGTGGTCACCCCGATTGTTGACTCGACTGCAAACTTTGGTGCCAACCTGGGCAACGCTGCCACAAACACACTGAACATCGGAACTCAATTGTTAGGAAGTATTTTTGGTACAGCCACCAGTCTTCTGCAGGTACATGTCAAAAAAAAATTTGGTGAAAAATTCGGCATGAAAATTTCGGTTATACCGTACTGTAATACATTTTTGTAGGGAGCAATTCAAGCCATTCTAAGCCTGGTGCAAGCTAAAGGTCAAATCGTCAGTGGAGTGGTGAATTCCGTCGGACCAGTGGTCAGCGGGGTCACGCAAACTCTGGGTCAAGTGGTGTCAGGGGGTGCACAGGTCTTAGGTGCTGTCACTCAGGTAAGTGCCTTTCTCATACTCTGGACTCACTTTCACCCTTCCAAATGCTTGACAGGAAACAAAAAAATTTATTCAAATTTTTTAAAAATGTAAAATATTAAAAAAGCGCCAAAGTGCCAACGCAATTCGGCCTCAAAGTCCTAATCACTTTGCTTTACAGATGCAATTTTTTAACAGACCTTTTTTATAGGACATACTATGCATCTAGTTTGCTGTACAACACATTGACTTATCAGGATATACGTTTTTTTTCACGATACATACAGTAAGATACTACAAAATATTTTTGAGTCACATCGGTGAAAAATGCTCTTCAGTCACAGATAAAACGCAGACGCACCACTGGAGGCTTTCTGAGCCTCAATCAAAATTTGCTTTGCACATTTTTTTCCAAGTACTCACATCACATGTTTTTTTGAGCAAAAAAAGCAAAAAAAAATGTAGGACTGGACATATATGGCACAGACCAGACCGGCTGCAGACAATTTATGGTGGCAGAACTAGATGCAGGACCAAGTTTTTTGGGGGTATAATTCAGGGAAGTATTTGAAAAAAGAAGGGCTCTATTAGAATTTGGGAGCTTTTGGGAAGATGTTAATAGATCACAAGGCTACTTCCCCAATGCACGTAGTTAGTCTGACATATTTGGTGTGTGACGCACAGACGGACAAACCCGGCCGTACGTCGAAGTTCTGGGGGGAAAATTTTCGGTCCAATAACACACACTTCCGTTCACTTCGTGCATGGTACATTCCACGCGATGACACAATAGTTTGGAGGTCATCTTACGGTTGAACAGCACATTCGTTTTTTTTATTTATTTTTTAAATGGACTAATGGAGAGAGAAGAGAGGATAAATCATGATCCCCATTACCCTAAACCCATGGCAGGGAGTAACGGATGGTGTGTTACGGACGGCAGGCTCTGCCATCAAGTCCGGCTCCCAAGTGGTCAGTTCCCTGTCATCAACCGCGGCCCATTTGGTGCAGTCAGGAAGCCAGGCCGTGGCCACCTCTCTGGGAGCCGCTGGACATTTGGCCAGGAATGCGGCAGAGGTGAGGGGCATGGGAACGAAGATCAGGGGTCGTCGGAAGACCATAGAAAGCTTTTTCTGTTAGATTAGGAAGTCCGGTTTTTGTGTCAAAAACCGGATCTCCTGGCGATCCAATACCTGCTATTACCTCTGGTGGTTTGGGCGTTGTCCACTGCTGCTTTACCCACAATCCAACACTGATCCTACCTGAGGTTGGTACCTTTGCTGATGTACATAGCAACAGGCATATGCTAGGTGTGACAGGCCAACGTGATATCTTCCGACGACCAGTTTGTCAGGCAGGCTACCAGAGAGGATTTCGACGTTACGGACCAAGGACATTGTACATATGTTAATATTATACAGAACAACGATACAACATTTTGTACAGTACAACCTGTAAATAAGTCGGGGTTTTTACCACAGTATGCGGATTTTTGCCTATTTTTTTTGTATTACTGAAATGTCCATATCCACCCATTCCTTCCCCCACCATTACTTTGCCCCTGGCACCTTCCTCGGGACATAAAGGGAGCTCTGAACACCAAGGGCAACTTGGTACGCATCGGAGGAAATATCGGTGCAGGCGTGCTCGACACCACAGGCAGCTTCGTTCGTATCCTCGGAGATATCTTCGCCAACTTGACGGAGCTCAAGGGAGTGTTGCTGGGGTCCCTCATCACCACCGCGACGCAGGTTAGCGTTGGAAAAAAAAACCAGTGTCGTCCTCATCTCTGTCCCATTAATGCCTATCTCTTCTCTCTCTAACTGTGTTCTCTCTTTTTTGTTACTGGAAAGCTATTGCCTCTTTTTTATTGGGCGGAGTCTTATCAGGCGGATATTGCGAACTAAAAAAATTTGTCAACAACCATCAGCTTACAAGGATGTCTTTTTAAAATATGGTTTTCTGAGCTTCGATTTGGGTGTGAGTACGAATATTTTTTAGCACCAATATTTTTCACGGAATATATAGCACATAACCCCCCTTTATAAGCATATTTCACTAATAGCTTTCTTTATAACGCACCCCCCTTTTTTATGTATTACTATATTACGAGAGGACCGCTTTTTTTAAAGACTGACGTTGAGTGGCCAAACTTTGCCTCTAGAGAACGGACAGAGCAGAAGTACCTTTGGGGGTAGTGTTGTATGTAAATTGCTCCTTGCAGGTGACGGACCCAGGTGCGTCTGCATTGGACTGTGAATTGTGATAACAGAGCAGTAAAAATATCTGGGGTGCTTTGATGCATCCTATAGGGAATGATGGGGTGCTTTGATGCACCTTAGGGAATGAGATGACGACGACGACAGTTCAGGGCACACACGGACCAGACATTGTTAACTCGTGTATTTATTGGTGTATGGTGACCAACATAACGGGTCCCTTTGTCATCATCATTTTTGTTGAGTGAGCCACAACCATTCCCACCTGATCGCCTAGGGCTTGGCCAACCTCGGTGCAACTGCAGGGGCCACAATCACCCCACTGGTACGGTCTGCCACTAGCCTGCTGGGCATCGGCGGCGGGGGGTCGGGTGGGGGACTGCTGGGAGGAGGTGGAGGAGGCCTGCTAGGAATCATCAATAGTCTGCAATCGGCTTTTCAGGTGCCCCCATCTCAGGGGGCTAGAAGGCGCCGAAATTACAACGAGGTATGGCCCACCCCCCAAAAAAGCGACCCAAATCCACACCTTACAGAGGACACAGGGACACAATTTGACACACCCTTATCAACCCACAATATCCACACAAAAAAAATTTAATGTGATATGTAGGAGTGGAAGGGGTGGAGATGGGGTGCCATGGAGCAATGTGTGGCCACGTTTTTGACCGACATTTTTTTTTTAAATTCTCTTTCATTTTCATATGTGGTGTCCAACTGTTTATCCACCCACCTTGTTTTTTCTACCCCCATGTAGTTACAGCTGGAGTCGTTTGGGTAGTATTGCCTATTGTATCTCTCCACCGCCTTCCCTCTTGGTAGAAAATGATTTCATTGAGATCCCGTAGTACTAATCTGGGACACCTTCAATATTTGCTTCCTAGTACCTTCCCGCCACGCCCTAACCTCATTGTCCCCGTGTCTATAACCTCATCTATTTTTGGTTTATTTTTACCGTGTAAAGCACCATGCAGTGTAAATAATTAGGTTATACCACTTAGGATGTACATTATTTTTTTTGATTAGTTTGTACTATCTAGTATACATAGTTTTGAGCTACTGTCTTGTTAGTATTACGAGTAGAAATAGGAGTAGATAGTGTTATGGGTATCGTCCAGTTGTGTACAAAAAAAAACGGGTCACTGACAACTAACATCAGGAAGGGCTGGAGCATTTTCAAAAGTACATGTTATGTCACAAGATTACGAGTGCAAAAAGTTCTGGTCCTCGTAATAATGTGGCGTAACCCTTCAGTCGGCAACTACATAACTTTCGGTATATGCTAACAAGTATTTCAGTTCCCCCTCCTTTCTTTTCTCTAAACAAAACGCTTCGGAATTGCACGCTAGCTTGGATTTCTACAGTACTTTTTGAGAACCCATGTAATTTTCTAGCATATAAAAAAAGGACAAGAAAAAGACAATTTAGTTTATGGACTGTGACGGAAGTAACATTTTTGCACAACAATAACTGCACAACTTTTACATCCTAAAGCACCCAGCTCTGTGAAGACAACGTACAGTATACATGACCCAGGATGACAACCCGGGGTAAATAAGTTGCATGGAAGCCACAATTAGTTGCACCTAGATGAATAATTTGACTTGTTTCTCTTTGCATGAAACCAGGCAAAACTGTCCATAGAGGTCTTTATGTATGACCTCAGCACAGTATTGCATGTGGCATGTGCCCCCCTCTCTTCCGAATAAAAAAAATAGGTTAACAAAGCCATCCCGCTGTGAGCACAATAATAGTTTGCGGTGTAATACCCTCCGTACAAGTGCGTTACAATAAGTTATGTGACTGGTAAGTGATTTTCTTGTCCAAGGAAAAACGGATAAAAACCAAACTCAGCATATGCCTGTTTCAAATATTTTAATATTTTCCTTTTTCATGCCTACTCGTTACCGTTTTCTTCCTCATTTTTCACTCACTAATCTTAATTAACAGTATTTAAATAATCACACGATTTAAAAAAAAAGGCTGGATGCTACCCGACAGGTGAGAGTGTTAACATCAGTAATCATTTGTCCCTTACTATTTTTTTGCCATAATAAGTTGAGCAATGTGTGGTCAGTCGGCTAACACCCTTTTTCCTTTGTTTTTTTAAACCCACATTGCAGACCCTTTCGGGTACTGCCAACGTTTTAGCCGGAGCCAAAGCCGGTTTGGTGAACGGGTTGTTGGGTGGCATCAGCAACGTGGCCCACGCAGGACCGACTGTGATACTGAAACCAACAGTGTCCACCTATGGCACTCTGGCCCCTGCATATGGGCCTCCTATTGGAAGCTACAGCAATCAAGGACATAGTTTCAGCGCTGCGGACGCCGTCAGAGTGAGTTGGTTACATTAAGGGTCATACATGGTACAGTATGATGCTTTTTAAAAAACATATAAATATGGACACATTGCAAATTATGAAAAATGTGGATATTTTACAATGGCTGGAAATTATGTAAATATATACATTTTTTGTAGAAGATCTGCAATGAAGATTTAATAACTAATTTTGATATGCATAGTGTATGGGGAAAATGTCAGAATATCCAGCTTTGTAGGCAACCCACATGACTCATGCCACTTTTTGCTCTCACAGTCAGAACAATTTCGAACAGGTTTTACACTTGAAATAGCAGCCTTTTTTGGTTAAAAAAATATTTAATTCAGCTTTTAAAATCTAATTTGTTCTGAAATTGTTTAAAATATTTTATTCAAGTTTGGAGTGTTTTCCTATTTCCAGAAGTGAAAGCGTAAACTCCTTTCAAAAATAATTTTGGGAAACAAAATAACACAGTAGTCAGAATATTTTGTGACAAAAACCACACACTAGAAAAATATATTGATGGTCAATTATTTCGTAATAACCGAACCCCTTGCTTTCGCTTTTTTTGAACACAGTTTTTTTTCTCTACTGCAATCCTGGGCGACAGGTCCCTTTAATTATGTACACACTTGCTACTGCATTTTGACACTTTGAGGTAAACAGGAAGACCACCACACCTTTCAGTGCTTTCACCTAATTAATTCCAGAATTCCGCAGAAAAAAATAAGTAGTGCAAAATGAATGCAACTTGTTACACCAGTGGACCCATACCTAACCGATATCAAGCCCCCTGTCAATTGGGGACAATAAGCAGTCCGTCAAAGTGGTCACGTGCGTTGCATGCAAGGTGACATCTATGACGCACTTGGTGCTCCGCATGTTCCGTCAAAAAAGAGCAAAAAGGAGAAAGTTCTGATTATATTCGAGAGGTGTTGGCCCCAGAAGCTGTATGCTTTCGACATGGATCAGATAATTGCACCATCTCATTATTATAGTCATCATCTAGCAATCATGTTTGCTCTCCTTCTGATTGTGTCATTTGAACATTTTTTGAACTACTTGATTAATTCAACATGCTAAGTGGAGGGAGCCACTGGGCTTGCAAGACACTGTTTCCTCCTTGCGGATGAAATCGGAAACTCAAGAGACTGTTGCTCCACCTCTGGAGAAATGAAAAAGTGGGCCAACTTGACCCCAATATAATCATATTATTCGTAAAAATTCATTTGAAAAATTTCGCTAATTCTTAGTAATATCTAACTGTACACAACTTGGTTCTGAGAATTCCTTTGTTATCCGAACGAACGGTAAAAGAGAAACCACACGTGGGTAAATGGCGTAAAAACCAGCAGTTTTTGCCCACTAGTGAGTGTGACTTGATCTTTCTCTCAGCTGACCTTTCACAGTTCTAAACATAGCTTCCAAAAATGGCTGCAAAAAAATATGTAACAGCAGGATGCTCGAAAGACAAATTGCGATGCATGTCATTCATAAAACTGTGTTTTTGCGGATATGACGTCCGGTACATATGATACACCCATGAATCACACCCGGTTTTTTAAAAACACACGTGTGTAGTTAGTACTAACATATGGTACATTGCTTTTCTAATGCTCTCTCTCTCTAAAAAAAACTTTTTCCTTAATGTGTAAATATTGCAGAATTCCCGCGCTTTGGACCAGGATGGTACCGCTAGTGAGTTTCCAGCTGAATCGCTCGAACCTGCTGAAAGCTCCGAAGATGTAAATATGTACACTCTGTACATAGATGTAGAACGAGAAGGAAACAACTCCATATAAATCCTGAACAAATCCATCTTTAACCCACACAAATCATGAATTATTTGACAAATTTTCAAATTGCTCCATAAATCTTCAATAAATTTGCATGAATCATGAGTTGTTTCCTTCTCGGTGTATGTATGGTGAGGATTGGACAGACATGTGCTAATGTGTCCCCTTTTCTTTTCCTCGATATGCCAGACCACAGTCACCGTGTTAGGAAACGTGAAGAGTGGTATCATCGGCGGCGCAGTCAAAGGTCTGATCAACGGTCTGGCAGCATCGGCAAGGGCCAGCAGGTCACCAGCCGACGGACCAGATGACCTCCCGCCAACTACGCCCATATCTTATGTGACCACACCAGCACCGGACAACAAATGAACAATTGCCAACTGAAAAATGATACGCAAATTTTTTCTGTTATAGTCCATCCATCCCCCCAGCGACTGTTGCTCAATATTAGGCATGTTTTTTGTGTACGGGTTGGAAAATAAGTTTTTTTTTTTTTTTGGACTGTGTGTGACCCCCTGCGGTTGTGTTCCTGTGTGCTTGAGTGATTTGCCAGATGATTTTTTTATTATTTTTCGCAATTGAGCGGTAAATTTAATTTGATTTACAACACACACAAAAATCACTCCAGCGCAAAATAATATATTCGTCTGACCTGGAGTCAGGGGTCTTCGTATATTTCCAGTGCCAGTGATTGTTCGGAGGTATTTTCTACATTCGTATTGCATGTAATGTTTTGTACAGTAAATAGATAATCACAGTGGATTTTTTTTTGTAAGAGCTGTCACTTGGCAATGCTTCTGCTCCAATAAAACGGGAGCTGAATTTTGTCAGAATTTTTGTACTTTCATTTTTTTTGCCATTTTTTGAAAAGCTCATTTTGGTTGCTTGGAGTGAGCAATTCATAATTTGCTTACACCCCTTTTGAACTGGATAGCTCAAGGGGGTTTACTACGACCATTCATTTTTGAAAGTTCCTCAGAATTTCATTCACAACGAAATAAGGACTATTTTGGTCAAAACTACTACGCTCATTCATTCCCACGGTTGTGATCCAAATTACAACACAAAATGCGTGTCACCGGAGCCATGGATTTGACCGATTGTAACCTCCCCATGTAGCATCATCACTCAAAATCATACGGATTCCCCGTTGCGAGACCAATTGTGTAATTATCCTCTTTTCACCCCCAAATCAGCTGGAGATGAGTGTTTTTCCCATGGAAAACCCTCCTCGTTTTCTCGAAAACCGCTTTTCTCTCCGGATCTCCTCCCAGTAATATTACGCTTGAAACACGCGCTTCCTTCACTGGAGAGATTGTCAGGTGAAGGAATGAGTTGATTAGTATGATTTTTTTTTCTCTCTCTCTCTCTTCCCCAGCACCAACAGGTCAAGCCTACCACAATTTCTGGATAGGATGATGGGTCGTGGGAGAGTCGAAGAGGGCGCTCCCTTAGAAGTAATGTACACTGTACAGGAAGTCATTTGCATTCAATAGGTGTTTGGTCAGGAAAACAATGGAAGCTGCGTGAGATGTTGTTTGTCAGGCCTATGTGTCAACTCTGTCGTGATCAATCAAGTGAACGGAGCATTTCCGATGATACAGATCACTGAAATTGTCATACAACCATATAGAGGCCTACATGCAGTATTGAGGTAGTTCTTGGAAACTAGCTCAATTCCATGATGTACTCGCAGTAATATTATATTCAAACACATAAATCACACTCATCAAAGAATAGCAAAGATGAATCTAAGTTACACAACAATGCCATTTTCTGCAAACATCTCACATTGTCAGGTGAAGGTTCTCGTAGAGAGCAAGAGAGGACAAGTTCCAGACGGATGAAGTAATGATCAAATGCAGTAACAAGATCGCTGACAAAGGGCATTGTTTAGATGCTGCCAAGAAGGTCAATAGCGTGGAACACAAACAACTTCTGGACGGTACGGCCTAAACAAAGCCTCTCAAAGTTGGAGGACGTCTATAATGAGGATACGAAAGTCTAAAGACAATGTTTATAAAAGTCGCCAGTCATTATCTGGAGCCATTATTGTATACCGAGCCCAGAGAGAGCATTGCACAATGCTCAACCTTTGCCCGGAAACACCGGAGGAAGCAAAAGCTGGACTTTGTTAACTACGAGGCTACTCCTAAGTGATCAATAGCAATGGGCTATTGAATGTGATAGCAACCATGCAGATGTGCAAGTGTGTTTTTTTTCGGGGGTGGCATGTGACACGCGGTGTTCTGCTATTCGAGTAACAATGGTAGGGGAAGCACCTACAGGTGATTGATGGACAAACAGGCATGTTATTTATGATTGGGGGTTATGTTAATTCGGTATTGCGCTTATCGTGTGATAGTATGAAGCTATAGGGTTCAGCAGGTATCTTTTGCTTTCTGGGCCAAAAATGTTCAGACGTCAAATGAGGCGTGTAAAAAGATCTTATCTGAGGTCTGTCAATGGCAAAAGGGTAACATGTGCTGTAACCGTGGGTCTACTCAAACTGGCCTTTGACATTTGTCTAGGTCTTAATTTAGAATCTGCATTTCGCAATGAGGGGTTAAAGGGTTTTGATATCTCGAAGGGTGCAATCGTCTTTCCCCCTCGCCCCCTCCAGCTCTCTTTTTTGTGTGCAAAGACATAGACACAAGGATTACCGGTCGGAAAATATTTTCAGACATACCTTGACAGGTCTATGATAAGAAGTTATAAATATAATTTAAACAAAACAAAAACGTCAATGCATTTTTTTCTGTTCTTATCTATGAACTCTGTCAACCACAATGCACGTCCTTCCACAATATTATTTACTTGCAGCTCAGTATGTAGGGTACCATATAGCCCATGTTCCCAACTCAAGGGCAATTAAGCCTTATGGATTGTTTATTTACTCCATCAATCAGCGACAAGTGAATAAGGCCTGATTATTGCTTTTAGCATAGTACAGGGGGTTACTCCTCTTTAGATTGGTTGCTATAATTATGATAAGCAATCCATAATTTCTTCGATTGTTCTGGGACACACCAACCTGGCCATTTTATTGAAGAAAGCTGGGTATGAGTTACACTTTTGGTAACAAAGGAGCAAAATAATGGACCCTGATTTGACATAGTATACTTTCTTAGATATTGTTTAACAATGGCTTCATTTTAGGAAGCAATCAATGGAAGTATAATATGCTCCTGACACATTCAATATCGGAGCTCACGTACTGTGTAGTACTTCAGTAATTCAATAAGCGGAATCTTAGTTCCACAGCTGCTGTAGTAGACCTACGATAAGAGGTTTCATTTCGAACTACAGCAGATATAATTGCATCAGTTTGTCCCTGCCTCTGAATCTACGTTCAGGTAAAATTGATGGAATTTCATATTCGGCAAATTGTTAGTTCAGTAACTTCCAAGCTCCAGTGATTTTCACGCGTATTAATTAATGTAGTTAGTAATTCTGTAATATTCATGTGTATAAAGTTATTCACCCGAGTGATTGTTTCTTTTGTAGGCTATTTAAAAAGTTTGTATCGTATACGGTATACGTACTTGTAGTTACCAAGATTTTGACGTAATAAACAATCACGAGGTTGTACAAAATACCCGCAGGTGCCCGTGACATGCCCCCATTCCTCACTTAATAATCTCAGATTAATTGATGATACCTGCGGGTTACGGTACCTTTGCTGCTGCTCTGCCGCGTACGTTCCATGGCATCATTTGGTTTACTAACCATCGCGTAATAAATACCGACGAACACGAACATGCAAAGGTGATCGGGATCATGATGATAGAGATCACTGCTCTTTGGGGACAAACAATTCCAAAAAAAAATGTGTTGTCGATGCAACATACGTCCAGCAGTAGAAGGATGTCCTTGTACTATCGCCTAATAGTCTATAAATAAACTGGTTAGAATTGTCATTTCCCTACTGACTGCTGGCTAGGACAATAGATATTTTCGTGAGGTTGAAGGAACTGACTTGAAGGCCAGCACATAGCTGGGAGAGGATTCCAAGTCGAGCTTATATGAATCCAGAAAGAAAGAAAAAATGGAACTTATGAGTCATTTATATGATTTGTCATGATCATAGTATACATGATGTGATGATAATAAAGTAGCAAAAGCTTCAATCAGAGACAATGACATTGTAACTGACAGACTATAATTATGAGAAATACGCGTGTGAACAGCTGCATATAGTTGAATAGTAGTGGATAAACATTACATAACGATATATCCTTCTAATTACACTATATGTACTCTACTCTTTACAACCAAATGTGGCGCTGATGTTTTCATTAGAATAAACGAAGGCAGTTTAATTTATTGCCAGAAGATAAGGAATTTGCCAGGAACAAAAATACTGTATAGTAAAACCAATAGAATACCTTCTTGGTAGTACTATATACCGTATGTGTATACGTCGCATAAGGTGGCTCCTGATTATAAGCATGATTAGAGGCTACAATTGAACGTATCAATTTTTCCAGAATGTGTACATAATTTTTACGTGGTTTATACACTGTTTAGAAATTGAAAACTGAGTGGGTGTCCTCCCTAGCAGATATGGCGTCTGTATATCCTGGCATTGATCTTTCTATAACTCTTCTATAGGAAGACAGAGGATTGAAAGGGTTAAACGGAAATGCTAAAGTCCATCCATGTATACACACCTGTCATTCACACCATGGTCCTCTTAAGATCATGGATGCATGTATCATAGCGACCAATTGACCCAATTTACACTTATCTATATCTTTCGTAGACTACTATCAGGACCCGGAAGCTAATATAATATAACAACAATATTAATCGGAAGACCTGAAATAATCCTGGTAACAGTTGATTGTTTTCGATATATCAATATGTAAGGGTTTGAATATTACATTTACATTAAGGTGGAATTTTCGTCTCACTGATAGTTACTGCTAACTAGAAGTGCAAGTATTGGCAATGGTAACTATCAGTGGGAGGAAAATTCAACCCAATGTTGTATTAATTGGTTTCCGTTTAATGTACAAGTAATTCCTGCCTTTTCAGAGAGAGGTAAAAAAAGCTACACTTTTTGTGCTTTTCCTTCAAACAAAGGTAGTTTCAACCCACAATTATCACCTGCTCTCCTTAAATTAATTGGCATGATTAGGTCGGCTCTTTGATCCGTCCTAATCACTCGTCATCACAATTTCCGCACCAGTCCTGCATACTGTTTTAGCAGCTATTATTTACCGCCATAGCAACAGCCAATGAAGGGCTACACAAAAAACAAGTAATTGGCAACATATACCACCTCAACCAGAAAGTAATCTCCTGAAAATAAGACCATTTGAAGAGCCAATTAAAGGGTGACAACCCCCCAGACCAATTAATTATCAATTCCGACAAAAATGTCTCACTTTGTAACCTTCAATGTCGAGTAAATTTCCTCCGAACTTCGAGGTCACAATTGAACGACCCCCCCGTCTTGGATTATTGGTTATCTTAAGTCAGACATTAAAGGTCCATTGCCCATCTTGAAAATTGTTCAAGGCTGAGAACATTCTCACACGTCTTCTTACTGTTACCCAATTTTGCTTCCTCACTCCATGGAACGTGTTCGACCTTTGTGACGGGCAACAATGGGGTCAAGTTCGCGGCCCTTTTCGGGGGGTGAGTCGTCCCCAAAAAAATTTTTGTCCAGGGGTGTAGCAAGTGTAGTTTTGGTCCATGTCTGTACCACTAGGCGCTTTCCTCAGGCCATAACGGGATTTTTCTCTAACTGTTTTTACATGCGTGTTTTTTTTTTATATCATGTGCATGTGGGTAACATCAGGGAGTATGCAGTTTCTCTTTCTCGTACCTGACCTTCCAGTCACCTTGTGTTTTAGAGTGGGGGGGAAAATGGTCGCAAAACGCGGATAAGTGACCGTCTTGAGGTCAACGCCCAACGACACCGCCCCAGACATAGGTCGCAATGATGCCAAATCGGCATAAAATTGGTCGTCATTACAGTAATTTGCTGATAGCCATATTTAATACATAGTCATATCATGTGCACAATACAATGTGACCTGGTGCCCTCCAGACTAAAGGTATAGAGATCAGAGTTCAAGCGTAGGACAGATCGTAAGATTCTCGGTCATACGTCACTATTGAGCGTTATATAACTACTGCAATTTATGTTATCACTGGCTGTATACCCTCATGGCGTGATTTATGTGACGAATGTCTAAACTTGAGCCAAGAAATGCAAAATGTGGGTTGATTTTTTAATATTATAACAGATGGTGTACAGGATGACCTTCGGTGTCGAGACATCGTGACTTCTGACACTGATATGTATATGGTCTGTGGCCAATATTGCATTGTGTGAAAATATATCATAGTGTTAGGGGTAATTTATGCGTCATTGTGGGGGATCAGAGAGCAAAAGTTGATGGGTACGGTATATAGACGATGCAGAAATGTGTGAAAGTTACGTATAGAAAAGTCGAGGAATGCGTAAGGGGAAAAAAAGAAAGTTGCTGGGTAAAAATCCCGTTAAAAGTTTGAAACATTTGTTTGGTGCATTGAACAATACACAACTTTCGTTATGATCTGTGATGCAGAATAATTGCTCACGCATATTGCCATCGTATAGTACAGTACGAACGATTGTGTCCGACATGGACACACTTGTCATATGCTGAGATACCTTTTAACAAACAAACAAAAATAAGCTGCTCTAAATGCGATTGTCATTATTCCTACAACACTTGCAGGATATCAGATTTATGAGCACATTACCCGTGTGCAAAAATCGTATAAAAATAACTCGATTCGGCGAAAACGACTCAGTTATTGATGACTGTTAGGGGAAGAACCTAGACTTTAATTCTGGTCCCAAAACATACATTCGATCATAATATTATTTTTTTGCTCCAAGAAAAATAAATTGCTCATCCAAAAGTTACGTCACAAACTTCATTGACTAAACATAAAAAGCTTTGAATCCTCCATCTCCAACAATAATGTGGGAACATTCGCGAATGTTAAAGTTAACACACGTGATGGGGGTTAACCTATGCCCTCTAGACTAAAGGTATCGGGATCAAAGTTCAAGCCTGAGACTGATCTCAAGATTAGTGGACAGGTTAACGTCAGTGACACGGTCGAGTCATAGGGAAGCCACTCAGCTGCGGTCAGTAACATCATTGCTAAAGAGGTGCATTGCTATCAGTGAATATCATAATAATGAGCCACACGCGCATGTTCTCCTGTGTTACATAACAGAGGAATATTTCCTAACAATTTTATTGCTGATTAATGTAACCAGATAAGACCTAGTAGGCTACTGTAAAAATTGCTAACTAAAACCGTCATTTTAATTGGAACACCCTGTAGGCACTATTTGCAATGTAAAACTGCTGTACCACATAAAAAACGACAGTTCAACTACGAATGCTAAATTATGAAATCATGCATGTTATCTGCATATTAATGTCTTTTTAATCCACAATCAGCATATGTTTTGGCCATAAAAAGTAGTCTGCCAAGATAACCCATTTCGCCATTAAGATCAGCCAAGTTGCAATATTATCAAAATTATGCTTAGTATCAATTTTGCCATATTAACCCAAATACAGGTTGACCCAAAAGTCTGGACACATTATACTATTGGCTGCCAGAATCAACTTTTTGGTCACCCTGTATTGTGCCAAACGTCATCTAGGTTAGTTCTTCATAATATCTGCCAAACGACGTCGCGTCGCTGTGACAACTGTCAGGACACCGGTGGAGAAACCTAAGTAAAGGCCTTACAAGGAACTAAAAATACTCCGGAGCAATAAGTGTGATAAGCACTGGAGGGGAACATCCTACAAATTACGACCCGCTATTTTAGGCTCAGCTTTTATGGCGGTAAATATTACCATATTGCTCTCCACACTTTTTTTTAAAAAAAGGCGACTAGCGCAAAATATTATTTCACCCCCTCATATTTTGTTATGACGTGCTACCGAACTAAACAATATTTATCATAACTTCCTCAATTTTATTTACACTTTTTTTTTAACCAATTTTTTTGTGCGTGATAATTACACCCCTCAACCTGGTTGGAAGCATTGACGTCACTGAGAGGTTCTAGGCTCGTCGACTAGGCTGCCATCTACACCAATATAGACCACCCAATCAGAGCGCGAGTCTGTGTTAGTTCGCCCACCCACCGCACAAAAAAAAGCGGCAGTACAGACAGGTTTAGTAAGGGTGTCTTGAAGGCGGGTTGGTTCAGTCGAGGCTCACACTTAGGTCGGTGGAGGTTCATACTTGTCGTGTGGTGTATGTGACATTGTTGGACAGCTGCATTGTCTCATCGGGTTATATGTACTGTGCTGGACCGGACCGTCACGATAATGTAAGTCATACATAATTTTTGGGGGGGTCAATTTGTGTTTTTGTTACAAACATAGCATAGTGACGTATATATTTATTTTTAAATGTGTAAATATGTTTTAAGTGTAATTTTATAGTTAAAATTCGTGGCCTGCATAGTGCGCAACAGGTTATAACCAGTGGGTGGGATGCGTTAAAGGGGTGGTGGAAAGTAGGACGATGAGGTCTGCGACCGTGGTACGTTCCAGCAGGAAAAAGAAGTGGAAGCAGTTCTTCAAGGTTGAGGAACGCTCTTGAAGTTAGCAAAAAAAAAAATATCTCTTCCACGAACTTACAAGTTGAGTGAAAATATATTTTTTTTCTTCGGAAATTTTTTGGATGCCCTCAATTTCTCTTTAGGTTTTTCCCTGCAGGTGAGCGTACAGGTGAAAGTCTGGGGATGGATTTTAGTGTGGGTGGGTTTTGTTCTTGGAAGTACCAGGCAGGTTTGGTTAATCGATCGTCAAGCGCACAGTTGTTATGCGGAGTTCAAAGTCTGGATGAGTGATGGTAATGAAATATATATAATATAAAAAAAAAGAGAAGGGCACGGTCTTAACCTACATTTCTTGAAAGGCAGAACGTGGCAGAGTCCAAAACTGTTGTGCATGGTGGAATACAACCTTGAAGGATGGGCACGGCATTAAAAAAAAAGCATGGTAAAAAACATAGAGAGGTGTTGCCTTGAGGGGGATTTGAGTTGTTTGTAAACGGGTTTGGCGTTTTCCTTCCCCCTCACCTTGTGGCGAATACAAGGTTTCCCGTCCACTAATTTTAACAATTTTTTTTCAGATGGCCCAGACTGTACCCTCTGCAGGATATACACCACCTCCAGATTACACCGCAATTACTGAAGGATTTGATCTGTCGCTTCTGCAGGACAGCGAGGTTCCATCACCGTCCAATTTCCAGGGGGCCATGTACGACCCTACTTCACCTCTTCATATGTTCCCATCTCCGCCACATGAAGGCTCGACCATTTACGACCTGAAGTTGACAATGAAAGTGGCACCTAAGCAACAAGTATGGTACCAGACAACGCCGACACCTTCGCCTCCGTCGTACCAATGCCCATCGCCAGCAGTCACGATCAAGACCGAGTTCTGCGAGAACACTTTTGACTTGGAGGAACTCCTGAAGGAACCACTGTTGGAGAAGGTGATGACCCCAGTTGTCGGATCGCCCCAACAGCAAGTACCGGAGCTGCCGTCGTACCACCAGCTGCATTCTCCATTGCCCTGCAAGACAGAACCGGCTTCACCGCAGTCTCAAGACCACCAGCTTCTTCGACAATGTCTGCGAGACACCAGCTTCCAGAAAAAGTACAACCTGAAGCCCATGGATTTCGACCTGGGATACGGAATCAAGAAAGAGGTGGAGGAAAATGATGGTCTGCAGGAACAACTGACCAAGGAGAAGATAGAACCGGTTTTAAGCCTGGCTTACGAGCAGCTGAAAGGGGACATCGACGCCACCTGCAAAGCACTCAACATCTCACCAGGTGGGCACAATTGACACTTTATTTTTAACCCCCCCCCCCCCAACACCTGGCAATGAGGTCGTACCTAGTAGGCCACAAATTGACGCACCTGACCGTCGGCCATGCGCGTGACATTTGGCCTTTAAGTAGGACAAATTTTTTTAAAAACATGCAATGCACGCATTTTACTAAAAAACAATTACAATTTTTTTAGTACGTCAAAAAAGGGCGTGTCGATATGTGCGCCTCCACATGTCATGAGTCACACCTGGCAAATACAACACAGGATATGCAAATGGTAACCCAATCTTCGTGTACCACTTTTTTTTTCCTGCAGCCGCCCACGATGGTCCATCGGTTGCATTTCTTTGCCGCATTGACGTAAGCGGCCGTATCTATTTCCAACAGCCCCCGGTCTGCTCCCATGCTTATCAACAGTCACTCTCGGCTGGTTATCACTGCCACGGTTAACCTCACATATATATATATATTTCAAAACATAAAAATCATAGTAAGTGGTGGACGTCCTTGTAAAAGTTTAGGTCCAGCTGCCACAACTTATCAAGGTTACTATTAGCGAAGGTCGACCGGTCTGATGTGTACCCATCATCTTTCTCTTGAAAACTGTACCGGCGGACAGTAACTTTCAACAATTTGGTATGCGACGCCCATCAGGGTTTGGGTGTGGCCAATTTGAAAAACTCCGGGTACCACACCTATGTTCGTCCGTGACACCCGAAGAGGTCACGTAGCCACTTTTGACAGTTGGGTCACACAAAAGTTGGCACAAACACAGGAAGCGTGCCAAAACGGTTCTAGGAACAACATGAATGAAATACCGGCACATGGTTATTTTTGTGGCCTGTTTACTTTTAGATTCTGGTACTATTTTTGTGGTTTTTATTGTTGCAGATCCGACCCAGTGGTCTGTTGATGAGGTGAAAGCCTGGTTGTTGTGGACACTGCGACAGTACAATCTGCCTGAAATATCAATGGAGTACTTCAATATGGATGGGATCGCCATTTCAGCAATGACCGAGGATGATTTCCGCCAGAGAGCATCACAGGTTAGTCACCTATCATTGCCCCATATTTTAATATTACTACCGTATAAAAATAACTAATAATTTAATTACCCCCACAGTGTGGAGACACATTATATGCCCAGCTGGAAATATGGAAGAATGTGCACCAACGCAGTCTGACTGGCAATATGGACTTTTGTCTGGACAACTCCATTCTTGATCTGGACGCACTGTTGCAATGGGGAAGCAACGCCTCTAGTGGCGAACCCAGCCCACCAGGCCACGCCGAAAGTGACGGTAAGTGTCACAAAAATATTTACACAATGCGGAAAAAAAAGCTAGGACCCCACATGGTTATCTATCACCTTTTTTTTCTAACCTAAGACCTTGATCTTCTGGCTTAAGGAACAAGGTTCATAGGCGGCTCTAGATCCTAATCTCAAACCACTCTAGCTGAACCCACACCCTAAAGGCATGTGAGTTTGCCCTCCAAAGACGCCGATTGTCTCTATAACATGAGGTGTGACACAAGGCCACTAGTTCGATCAAAGTCTAATTACTATCAGCAAAATGAACAAACATAAACTTTGACCAGTTTGCACACATGTTTACTGCACATTTTGTGCCACTTGTCAATACCAATATTTTTTTTCTTCATGTGTGTAAAATAATTGGCTGAAATTGAGGCGCCAAAATGGCGCCGGTTGGCATCCCACGCGAGAGTTGTAAGTCGTGCAGTGCTCGTGGCCGAGCCCTGAAATGCCCTGGGGCGAAGCAAGTCCTGGTTGGTTGGAAAGGTAGGACAGTGGTAAGGTGGATGTGTAGAGGAGGAGGGGGTTGCAAACAGCGATTTCAGGGTCAGAGTGCCAGGTACGCCGTGGAGGCCGACTAGCCTCGCTGTAAAGGGTGCAGAAAAATTGGCGACACAAAACGTTCTTACAAAAATTACATAATTTTTTTTTAAAAAAAAGAAGCCTAGGTTGTTTTCATTCATGAGTTATTTTAGGGTGGTTCTCGCCTCGTTCGTGACCAAGGAACACATTTTTAGATGCCAAGGTGGAACTGCGCCAGAGAAAGTAGAACAGTTGTGGTTTTTGCCAAAAAAAAATGAGAGAGACTTGGGTCATGATGGCCAATGGCCGGTTGTTGCTCACTGAATCTGCTGTGGAATGTTTCCACTCGGATTAGTCTCCAATTTGTTCAGCTTCTTGCTTCCCATTCTGACGTCATCAAATGCTCCAGTCACCACTTGACCTCCTGCCTCAGGTGTGCTGATGTCACCTACAGATAGTCTAAATTTGGGCAGGGTGAAAGTGGTTCCTTTTCTTTCACCTGGGGGGATGAATTGGGGCAAGCATGAGACCCCAGGTGGCCCAAATGTCCAGGTGTGGCCCATGGGGATATAATGACGTCAGCTTTTAGGAATTGTGGTATTTCCCATCCAGATGCAAAGTGAAAGGGGTTGTACTGTAGGGAAGGGAGCTCTCTCTTGAGACCTTCGTACGAAGCACTTGCGACGTGATTTCCTTGAAAATGCCCCCCACTCCCTCTGTCTGCCACTTGGTTCCTGGGTGAACAACCGGTTGCATAAAACTCGCAATTTTAATTTACAAAAATTATGAGTATCTTCTAATGATGTCTCAATTTTGTTGCAGATGAGGATGAAAGCGAGAAGTCAACTCCAAGTCCACGAAGCGGATCACATATTCACCTTTGGCAGTTCCTGAAGGAGTTGTTGTCCCAACCTCAGCTGTATGGATCCTGTATCCGGTGGCTGGATAGACCCAAGGGTGTCTTTAAGATTGAGGATTCGGTCCGGGTTGCGCGTCTTTGGGGCAAGAGAAAGAACCGACCAGCCATGAACTATGATAAGCTGTCTAGGTCCATCAGACAGTACTACAAGAAGGGTATCATGAAGAAGACCGAAAGGTCTCAACGGCTGGTCTACCAATTCTGCCATCCCTACTGCCTGTGATTTAATGACAAAAAAGTGTTTTATTTTTTTAAAATGCAGGCATTGTACAAAGGGAGTGGTGGAGGTTCTTTCTCTGTTTTTAATTTATAATTCGAGCCTTCTCACATCCCTGCTTTTTGCAGGGATTTGTGACGATGGTGCTCTATTTTTTTGAGAATAGTTTTTATTGTGATTTCTGTGTGCCCCGCAGGAATATGAGTATGCCATTTGGCAATATTTTGTAATAGTTACGTAGAGTATGTGTTTTTTCGTGTTATTTTTTTTTGCAAGAAAACTGGGCTGGTCCCTTAGTAGTTTTTGGGTTATGGTTATTTTTAAATCACTAGTAATAACAGAGCCAGTTTCATCATTTTTATATTTAAAAAAAGGTATATATAACGTAACATGTTGCACATAGGATGAAACTGCTTCTGTTCATAACCACTTTTAGCACATAAGCTGACCTCTTTTTGGGAAGGAAGGTAATTTCCATCTCCCAAAAGAGCTCATAGAATTTTAAGGTTCTTGGATTGTTCTATTGCTGTCCAGTACATTGTTGGAATCCTCGGTAATTAAGCTGATGCTGATATTGTGATGCTCAGGTAGTTTTTTTTTGTCTCACCTTTGAGCTCCGATTGAAGCCCGGCTTGAGGATAACCAGCTTTGTAAAACTGGGGTGATGTTTTATCCCATATATCTATGATATATCGTGTGGTACGTTCTATGAACACCCTCATTGTCTGTGTGTAACTGGTCTGTGCTCATGTGAGGCAGCCAGAATCATATAATCATATTTTCACTATTTTGAACCATATATTACATATATTTTATTGCTAAATCTGTATGTGTAAAAGGCACCAAACCTTTCCTCGGAAAGGTTTTCTTTTTATATGCTTTTTTTGTTTATTTATTGCGTGCCTAATGTAGTTAGTGGCTTGTACCTGACCTCTATGTTGTAAGTCGCAGTTTTATAGCCCTTCTCAAAACAACTTGTGCCTTATTTTTCCAACCTGAAATGATGTATTTCATGGATTACTAATAAAGTAGAGTAGAATACTACACATGCAATTTATTTATTTTTCCTTCGCTTTAGAGAACCCTGACGAGTTATGCAGTTTACTCCGGTATTTCCCATTGGATCAAAACAAGATGGAGAGCAAAAAAATTAAGGTCGACAGCTTTATGCCAAACCAGTTTTGCAAAGCTTCAGGTCTCCGTGGCCGTTTGGTCGAACCAAGAATCTCCTTTTTACCATACCAGATGAAGACGTAAGGTCAAGGAGCATCACCAGTTGGCTATTTACTTATTTATTTATACGTGGAAATTCCACCCAATGACAAACATGGAAGGACAAACAAGCAAGTACTGACAGATCTCGCTATTTTCACTCAACAGTTGCACACACGCGTCATCAGTCACAATTTTTGAAAGTGTAATCGAGTTTTCCAAGAAGGCGGCCAACGACCTCAGAAAATTCGGCCTTTGTTCCCGAACTTGATCTGCCTCCCAAATTAGGGTCCTAGTACAGAAAAAAAAACATTAGAATTGGCAAATACTACGAATACAAAGTGGGTGGGCATACGTGCCTAATCCTTCCTTACTAATGTCCGCCAAGTTTATACATTACACAGTACCGTATCAGCAGACTTTGAGCTAGGTCAAATAGCTAGGTTCAACCCCCCAAGTGTCTTTCGCAAAAAGATATTGATCCCAGTAAATTGCAAAGCAGGTGCTACGTAATCAATCTGTGACGAGTTGAGAGTTTTTTTTTTTTTTTTTTTTGTAAAGGTGAGTTTGAAGCATCGATTTGGCATGAGCTCAAATCACGTGGCACACCCGTGGTTTTCACTCGATCTATATTTACTTGACACTTTCAAACACTGTTCAATGTTTACCTTAAGAATCGCCGTATTTTTAGGAACCGCCGATTTATTACACGCTACTAAACTGAAAAGGTCAGAATAAGGAGAAATGGTTGTAAGAACTCTCTATGTGACCATACAATTTTGTTTTTAAAAAATCAGTATTTTTATGCAAAAAAAATGTATCTGCAAGAAAAAAAAATGTGTTGACTTCAATGACGTCCTTGACATTACCACGCGTTATCAATTCACACCCCTGCCTGGTGTATACCCCCTTTGGTGTTATTTGACTCCCACGCGTCCTCATTATATTGTATAACTGCATTGAAGAAACTACGCTGTTCACGAACGGATATTAAAGGCCGTTTTTGCTGTTTGACTCTTTCCATATTCAAACGCTCGGAGGGCCAGCTCATCACTATATCTGGCATGGTGTATTAAATATTACTCATTAGGGCGGGATCATCACAAATTCGATACTGAAGACAGATGTGTGAAAGTTTTATCCGGATTCAAATTAACGTGAGGTGAAAACCTGATAGGTTGGAAATAATGATACGGTACTAAGCCAACGTTGTATTTTTTTTGATTATATAATTTGGAGTTGCTCATAACAGCTGACCACACACTACAGCTAGTAAGTCACGCATGGGGGATGGACTATGAAATTTTTTGGGGGGGATACATGCATGGGTTATAAGGATCGAGATGTGTGGTTAAGGGATATGCTTGTCATAAAAGAGTTCACAGCCTCAACCTCTTCAGAACAACGGTATTTTGCTGGTTTGCTCAGCAGTTTGGAGCCGAACGAATAGGTAGCGTTGGGATCTGCGCCATGTTTGGAGCAACCAATGCCATCTAGGTATCAAAGGGTTGGAAAGTATGACGTGTTCGGATCTGAAGTGTTTACTAGCTTTTCACAAGGAGTGAAAATTTAGCTGAATTTAAGTAATTAGGTTTGTAATGTAAAGCTCGAATGGACCTGCTGTTTACTGTTTGTTGATTCTCATTAAACTGAGGTAAACAATAATTCACAACTTGAACTTAGCCTGTAGTCAACCTGTCAAAGAATTAACGTCATTACTGACATGTGGGCAAATATTTACTGTCTGGCTACACATACTCAGAAAAGCTGAAACGGTCTTATCTCGTGGTGTATAAGCAATGCTTTCAAAAAAATACACTGAATAGTTGACTGATGACTGGGGTGACCTTTGCAGTTATTTCCACATGTAAGCAACTATCCAGATCTGCTGAATCAAAGTTCTGAAATTGGATAGTACAATAGTGTAATAGTTACGTAACCAAATAGAATGCATCGATGGACACACTCTCCTTATTTGCAACAGGCGGTTCGGCATCAGTGCTAAATCTGCCTAATTATTCCAAGAAACTGCTGTGTTGCCATTACAGCAACGTTCTAATATATAATAATATAATAATATAATAATATAATGAACGTGTAGGCTACTTTCCCAGTTGCCTGCTACAGTAATTAGTTCTTTAGATAAATGTTTGAGGGTGGAATTACCTTCACCGAAGTTTCTAGGACAAATGCAAGTAATGCAATCAGCCTTTTAACACACAATATCTCCCAATCACTTGATCGTTCTGCATTTCAGATACAAATATCAAAACCCTTTATCCATCGCTATTTCACAATTATGGCGCAAGAACTTCAAATTTACGACCAATTTTCCTATAGATGCTGAAAAGATATCTCGCATGACACTGTGTAGCAAGATCATGTAGATCTCCTGTTATCGCCATAATGTCGAAAGTGTTGGTGTAATCAGATAGGTATATCTGGGAGACTGGATAAGTCATGGTCCTCATCCAACCGCAACGATTCAGCCAATGAAACATCTCCATCATGCTCAGAATGAAAGGCAAGTGACCCATGCCATCTAGCATTCAAACAACAAACCTCCAGAAGGCATATAGCACCGTCGAGCTCTGCCTGACACAAAATAAATGACCGTGCATATCATTATTCCGCGAATAATCTCTAGTACGCATCGCACGTGCACTATACACTCGATGCTCTGCAGGTAGACATGCCCTTGGAAAGTATACCTGAATTTTAAATATTTTCAGAGTTTTCCTTCAAGAGGAAGAAATTTCGTTGCGAAGAATTGCGACATGTATTCTGCGTAAACGATTATAACACATCGTATCATACGAGACTGATCGTAACACTTTCGAAGCGTACGTTTCACACGCGATAAATTATTCTAATTGATCCAACGATTGATCTAGTGATTGCAGCTGGTTATGAAACCATTGCCATTTTGCAACCTGAAATTGCAATATGTGGCTGCCTATATGGCGTTATGTGTAGATTACATACGTGGTGTGGAAAGAGAGTACGGCATTATTGATGCATTCACAATAAACAATCCGGCATATTTGAGATTTTCTCTAGGTGGTTCTTTGTGTTGATACAAATCGGGTCTTAATCCCTGTTGAACTGCCTCCAGGAAACATTATTTTTTTGCCGGATAGTTTGACATAGGCCTAATATATTCATCGTTGAGAACAGTCAAATGATACATTTCCATCCCAAAAATTTACCTGGAGGCGGTGCAACCCAAAGATGAGAAAACCTAAGGTATATTCTCACTTCTTTGGTGCAACCTGGCCTATCCGTAGAGGGATAGACAAAAGTGACCTAAGATAATGTCACTGAAAATACTTGCTTGAAAGTCATATCTTATTAGGAGCTATCCTCTTATACATGGTGGTGTCCAATTACTCCAATACCCTATACAGTCGTGTATTTGTTACATACTCCATTTTGCAGGGAATAATGTTGTAATGTAGACTTTGGCCTCCACACATTCATGAGCCGCTTTGTTCCGAGCCGAAAAGGACGGCACAACGCACAAGTAAAATATTCGTACCCATAAAAATAATGTCATCACGCACGACGTAACCTCTCAGTGCGTGAAAACGTAAGCAGCTCAGTGCATAATGAATAGGTTGAATTTGATTAATCTTTAAAAATATACTAGAAAAACCCTCGCTTCGCTCGCTTTTTTCTAGGCCTGCGGTGTAGGGCATGTTGTTAATGATGCTCATCCAACAATTATTATCCGTATCATACTCCTCCCCCCCTCCCCTCCTTATATTAACCCTTTGACGGCTAAGTACATCATAATAATTATGAATGATGTCAATCATGTCATGAGGGCTTTTGAATTTGGCTCGCGAGGATGTGTATAGAGAAGGCGAACTTTGCGGTGCCAAATCTGGTTCAATATGCTCCTGCTGTTGAGTGAAGCCCCCCCCCCCCCCCCCCCCCCCNGTATAGATACTGGGTGGTAAATAAATATGAATGTGAATGATTTGAGCCACTAACAATACACTCTAGGCCTACACGGTCGTAATCATGTGAAATAAAACAGTGGCAATGAAAAACTGCCGCAGAGGAGTACATCTCCGCTAGTCTGGAAGTATTGTCTTCCCTACCGGCTACCGGTCAATTAATCATATAGTCAACATGAGGTTGTATTATTTTCATAATAAATCTTAAATAAAATATAAAATAAATAAAAATAAAAATTTCACAGGTTATTAATATCCTACTGTACAGTGTCGCATGCTGTTTGGTTGAATCAAAATAGTAAACCTTATCATAGATTTTTACATTATGTCTTCTAGAAAGAGTCTGTTATACAGGGTGGGGCAAAAGTCATGGGCTGGTCTAAACGACGAAGCATGGCGTAAGTAACGAACGATTATATTTTTAACAAATTACACTACACAGAGAAAGATATGCCATTTATGGATCGAGGTCCAAAAAAAGTCACTTCTTGAAAACAACACCGGATAGATGTCCACCTTTGCGGGCAACACATATTCCTCCAAACGCCGGACGAAACCCTTCATAACGCTCTCCAGCATGTCCAGGGGAATGTTTCTCACGGCGGCGTGTCTTTTGTCTGATCCTTAAGATCAGCCAATGACTGAGGACGTGTGGCGAACACCAAACAAATTAAAAGTCAAGTTGTTTCCTGAGAGGATCATTTCGAGATTTGGGGAGATTCCATGGCCGTCGCGGTCGCTGGATTTGACTTCTTCTTGTGTGGGTACCTGAAGAGTTTGGCGTTCACCAGACGTCCTCAGTCATTGGCGGATCTTAAGGTTCATATAAGACTCACCGTGAGAAACATTTCCCCGTTTGGAGGAGGAGGAATATGTGTTGCCCGCAAAGGTGGACATATATCCGGTGTTGTTTCTAAGTTACTTTTTTTGGTCCTTGATCCATAAATGGCACCATCTTTCTCTGCCGGTGTAGTGTAATTTAAAAATATATATAATCGTTCGTTACTTACTCCATGCTGCGTCGTTTAAACCAGCCCATGACTTTTGCCCCACCCTGTATTTCTTCGTGACTGGCAGTATAGGCCAAATTTTCGTCCCACTGCTATAGTTGCAGTTACTGCTGACTTAATTTGCACCGGTAGGCCTACTGATAAGTTAGCAGTGCAGTGGGACGATAATTCGATCCGTTTTTTCGGGCTTTCATTTAAAATTTTATTTTTTGGCGGTACATGGATTATCCGCACCCAGATAATAGGTGGTACAGTGTAGTTACTTAGTTAGTTACTTAGGTCCATAATATAAGGGCGTGTAAAATGCCACAAAATGACAAAACATTGCTTCTCTCTTATGAAGCCTGCATTATTTTATTCTCTCAGTTCAGAAATGAAAAGTAGCACATGATAGAAGACTCTTCACAACAAACTGACTATAAAATATTACCTTCCATCTCTTCTTGCTCTTACCTCTTAGATTCTTCTCCAACCTGGACGAGGTAGTTCCCAATGCTCCTGACACAGTGTACTCTGTGGGTGCGTGAAATTGGTTTCATTCCATCCCGCAGTGCTCCTGCAGCTCATTTGTTGTTTTCCACGATGTCCGATGAAGGGACAAAGATGATATATCCTAAACTGTCCGGCCAGAACGCACACACCCAAACCCTTTTGAGGACTTGCGAACGAGTGCTGTGGTATGAGGCAAAACACAGACGGTAGCACTAAATGGGTAGGTGCGTTATTCTGATATACCAAGGTCAAAACGTAACATCCAATGGGGCAGCAATGAGGGTCATAGCCTACAGCCTTGCTAATGTTTTCCGTCGTGTCCGCGGTAAATTCAAAATCAAATTCCTCATCTCTCGCAGTCAACCAGGCATTTCAGTGTCCCCGTCGATTGGCACCACCCGGCTGCCCCGTTTTTCCCGCCAATTTTGAAGGCACTTTTAAATACGCTGTAATTTATCCAGTAATGTCATTTTAATGCAACAGAGTGATGGAATGTGTGTTTACAGGCATGGGCTGGCTATTTATGAACAAAAATCCCAAATCCCAGACCAAGTCTAGGATCCCATTATAGTCTAACGAAGGATCCGAGATAGTTTGTACTGTACAGTGTGCATGTCGTTCTATATCAGGTTGTAGGTAAATGTTTTGAATCCAGCAACATTGCATGGCCTTTTTAAACATGGAATATGTTCAATAGTGAACAGCTATGAAATATTACCTTTTATAGGCACGATATACGTATTGTGGGCAAGATATCAACAATTCCATTGCAACAAATATAGTCGCTGTTAAATGAAATGTACGAAGCATATACAATAATGCTCAGGAAGAAAAAGTTTATTAAATGTACCTACAGTTACACAGTTTCACATGCCAATATTGTTCTGTCGAGATACAGACCAGGAATGGTTACGGGGGAGTAAAACGATCCGGAATGAAACCGAAGGCACAAAATTAGTCGGTGGGGAAGCCACAAATAAAATAAGAGCGCAGCAGCAGCCGTTTTTTTTGCAGTTGTAGTTGTTTCTCCTTTCTTTGGTTACGTCGGGTAAATTTACCTCCCGCCTGTACCACAGTACCCGGAGAGCTCTTTGAGCGAGCATGGCTTACGGCAGCATTCGTCGTAAGCCCCTCGGATGTGACGCTGGAAGCTCCTCTTCCCGAGGACTTGCCCGGCCACCTGTCGGCTACGGAAGGGGTAGGACAACAGTGCG
Organism: Catajapyx aquilonaris; assembly: GCA_000934665.2. Classification (NCBI taxonomy): domain Eukaryota; kingdom Metazoa; phylum Arthropoda; class Diplura; order Dicellurata; family Japygidae; genus Catajapyx; species Catajapyx aquilonaris. The sequence continues at coordinate 64,180 of JYFJ02001493.1, forward strand.
GACATCTCCTCCGAAGCTGAGGCTACTGCACCAGTGGCAGCCGCAGATTCGACAGCCGCTGCTTCTTCCTCAGCCTCTGGTAAGTACGCCACCAGGCTCCCGCTCTCAGGCTCGAACCACAGACCTGAAAGTACATGCATATCAACATGTTGCTTCAACTAATGTCAAGTTACATAAATAATTAATAAGTAATTAGTTGAATGAATGCCAGAAGTATACCCACACATATGATCAAAATGACACTTTGAGAGAGTCGTTGTCCGGCAGTATCATATTGCGTCACTTACGCAATTATTGACGCAATGGGCAAGTGAAAGCCAAGGGCCCCGACAATGACGCCCACTGCCACCCCCGCGTTTCGAAACACAGGAAGCCGGACGTCATGCAGTAAGTACTATAATTTTCATGCGCTTATTATCATTTAGAGAGTAATTATCGTTACTTCCTGAGACGGGGGATAAACAGAAATTAGACATTGACCTCTGGTGCCTTGACCTTACTTATGCCAGCTCTTAAACATTTTGTGAGGCAGACCTGTGTACCCTGAAGAACTCTTCTTGGACAGGCTGTTGTAGACTCCGTTGCAGACGATGCTGATGGCTTCGGCCAGGTTACGACCGCAGTACTTGGCAGTGCTGCGCTTAACAGGGGACGACATCACGTCTGAGGTGGACGATGTGGCATATGAAGTCGAGAGGGCCACCAGCAGGAAAGCCACCACGTGTGGCACCGAACAAGCCATCTGAATTACACAGAAAGAAATCAGCACCCGTGGGATTCAAGTCATTACTTTTGTTTTCCAAGCCGTCAAATGAAATCAATGACTGCCACAAAATGCAGGCAGGCCATGTCATTATGCAATGTCCCCTGCAGCCACCTTCATCCCTACGTACGAGTCAAGTAAAAATGTTTTAATATTCTGAATCCGTCACATTGCACCTTTTTTTTTATTACGGAGTCTGGTCTCGCAGGGGCAGATTTGGCCTTAAAAATGCAAGGCCCATCAGAGCTGGACTCCCTGAGGGAGACGCCTACACGTCCAATTCCATTGGAGACTCTTGTACTGTATAGGGGACGAGGGTCAGCTGCTACTAACGAAAATCTATTACGCTCATAAATCCGGAACATGTGCACTGTGAACTTTTAACAGTCATATCATAACGAGGCTCAAACAATGCAATAGATTTGCAGGATTACAGTCTATAGAAATATGAATGGCGAAATTATTGAGCTGTGCAATTCTCATTAACATGTTACTCACCAACAATTCAGATAATAGAAAATATGTAATGTGTAATATATTAACATTTACATATATAAAATAGTGACTGATCTATATTTACTTCATATTGATAATTTTTATTTTCACCTACAGTAATTTAAGTTTAAGCGTTAATTTTTATGGCATTTATTTATTCATTCATGTATTCAAAATTTCCACCTGATTTCTTTTATCAACACTGAGCAATGAATTTGTGCTAATATTCGTGTGTGTATTATGATCAAACATTGAGATGATAATTCGGATGAAATTAGGCATAATAACATTCAGCTACAGTATCTCTTTTATAATAATGGGATTAAAATAGCTCTACTACAGTACTTTTGAAAAGTTTTTTAAATGGGGAAAAACACAAAGCTGTTTACAAAATCCCAGACTTAGTACTCGAAAATCGATACAAAGGGAATACTCGCGATTCATTTCCTTTCCTTTTTTCCCCCCGTAGTTCTATATGAGCTAACTTTTTTTTGTTTACATTTTATCCCACCCACGTCTGGGAAAGGGGGAAACATTTTCCAATTTGTCTGCAGCATACGCACTTTGGTATATGAAAAAAAAAAAATGGAGGGCAGAATCCCTATATATTACATCATTGCGTAGCCTTGAACCAAAATACGAAATCCCTTTGTTTTGCTTTGGGTTTGTAATGATTTTAAGGCAGTACACAGCTGGTAACACAGTACGTTAATATTGTAAAGGAGTAATGATTATTGACCCCTCTGAAGGTGATTATATGAATTCAGATGTTGCCTTTGAAAGGAATAAAATTAATTCCTTTCAAAGGCAATATCTGAATAATTAATGAAATATATTTAAGATTGCAATATACTGTGCATTTAATGTACAGTATATTGCAATCTTCATGCATTGTAATAGTGCGATATTTTGTAGTCTTCTGCTCGATTTGGTAAAAAAAATTATCCATTATTGAAAGCTTAAGTAGTTAATTCTTTGGCGGTGATTTGATGAAATTACTGAAATCAGTTTTTTTTTTTGCATTACAAGTCTTTCTATGAGTGTAACCTTAGAATAGCACGTCATTACATGCTTCTGCAATATGAATAGCCTATTGTTTGCCAACTATTCAATTTAGGCACTAACAATCCAATTACTAGCCTTTGTGCAATCAAAACCCTACAGGGAGTACAGGTCCTGTTCTTTCTATTTTTAAAAAGAACTGCAACTGATATAATCCTTCGACAATCAACGTAGGCGTCGTTGCTGTAACAAGACCTTCAGCTTATGATACTGTTAGTATTTTGTATCAGTTACGACTAATTGGAAAGCAATCCCATTGTCCCTTTGTTATTCCTCCACAATGAACGAAGAGGTTCATACCAAGAAAAAATGCGTTACCAGTTCATTATTACCCACAAATTGGGCGGGGGGACCTCGGAAAACAAACACAGGACCAAAACCCCTGTCTAGACCTCATATATGTCACATCACATGTCATGTTATTTCCTCGCTAGAAAACCCAGACGACACCGCAGACTGAGCGCGCTCGATAACGAGTCTAATTGGGCATTTAGACTGTGTGGGGGGGGAAACTATTGTTCTTTTTTTTCGGTCGAGGGGGTTCCCTCAGCCCAAGAAAAGGTTACATAAGGGAGACCATCATGACACGCAGGCCATTGATTCCAAATGGGCCTTTCGTGTCTGACTATTCATGCAGAGAGGCAACGATCTTGTGTATGGGTTACCTGAACCTCTGGTAAGCAGTTGTCTCTCAACACATGCTACCGGTACAGATAACAATGTTTCTTTCAAACAATGACCGGAATTGATCATTGTTGTTACTTACTTGTTTTACGTTGGAGGCTGCAACCTGTTGCTGTTAAATGTTTCGTTTGGGAAGTGTTGCGTCCTGTCCGGTTGGTGGTGAGTGCTTGGGTGACCCGGGTCTGGTCTGGAGGCTCCAATTTATAGCCGGGTTGTGTGCGGGCGATGATGCGTGGTCGTTTTCCAGGTGATTCTGGACAGGTAGACACAGACGGCTAGGAGGGGTAGACACAGGGGGTAGGAAAAAAAGGGCGGGGTCTTCCGTCCCGACGCCCACGACGTCTTACACACTCTGAGGACCTGCTTGCTGCCGCCGCACATTTGGGATTGGTCAGCCCCCCGGGTTGTGGGGATCCGAAAGAGGGGGGGGTAGTAGTAGTAGGAGGAGGGCGGGGGTGGGTGGTAGATGGAATGGGGGGAAGGAGGGGATGGGAGGAAAAGGGGGAGGGGGGGGGGAGAGATAATGGGGATCGACTAGTAGCTTTGGGGGTTGACCAGAATTTTGGACATGTTCCCAACATGTGGACCTGCATTTGGGCGAAGACTACAGGGTGAACAAAAAGCTACAAGTGTCCACAGTATTAATTATGAATAATTTGTTTATTTCAAAAAATGTGTCTTATATATAAAAGGCAGAGTTTGTCGGTATGTCCCATTTCCCTTCCCAGCATCTGGCGCGAGGTTACCATATCAACTTCTACCAATCATCTCATATATACATAATATATAAAGCAGAAAGTTTCTCTGTTTGTTTGTATGTCTGGGCTCCCCAGTGAGTAAAAAAGTGACCACACAATAGCTCAACAATAGTTAGGCAATGTCGTGCAACATCCTTATTGTGTGTCACCTCCACCAGTTGTTGACCAGAGCGGACAGTGGATTAGGAAAGGGTCTTGTTTTGGTCATCTCGTCCGCTAATGGAAGTGTCCCCTCAGACCAATATAATGATGGGAGGGGATTGGAAGCAAACAGGCAGTGGGGGGGGNGCTCGACACCCTTTCCTTTTTCCCCTGGACCTCATTATTTCTTGCAGCGCCTCTATAATTAAGGGTGATGGTTGTGTCCGATCTGATCAGAACGACGTTGCATCTTTTTTTGGTCCAGGCGAAGGTCATACCACAAACCGTCCGATGACTTGAGACGTGCTTGCCACCATTTTCTGGGGACTAACTTGCTTTTAAGGAGCATTTCCTCCAGGTGTCAACAAATGGATGGGCTATTCCGTCACAACTCGTTCAGACTGTAAAACAAGTGTAATATGCGAAACTTATAGCGGCTGACAGGTAATGAATACTTGAATCGGTCAACAATTTTCTAATGACTCCTTAATGAGGACGGGCTAAGTTAAGGCGTGATGACCTGCCACATTTGCTAATCTCAACGTTAAGTACAGATTTCGCAAGGGAGTCCATTTGGCGCTCTTAACAATGCAATGTGATTAAAATCAGTGCGTGTTGACCAAAAATTAATCAAGTACACATCTGGTGTTGATATGAGTTTGATTCTTTAACAGTAATGAACACATTCGTTCTGCTCCTGCCCGATATTGGAAAAAAATAACCTGTAATTTCCGCCACAGCACAGTATCAATAGCGCAGGGAAGGTTGGTGCAAAACATAATATTCATATACCTGGAGACAATATAGGTCGCCTCTAGAATATCTCGTTAGCTTAGAGATCAATCTGCTGCAATGTAAAGGCGTAAATTAATACTGCAACCCAATAGGCAAGCTAAGCGACCTCCTTCTCAAGTACTGAGTAGGTCATGCACAATATTATTTACTTGTAGTAAAGGTGAACGATAGTGAATCAACCATTGTTTTTTTTTCCATCGAGCTTCTAAGGATATCCTGAGAGTAGAGCAACACAGCATTGCAATCGTACGGAGAAGCCTAACTCTCAGGATGAGAAAACCTTCAAAATGTTTCCAAATGACGCCAACATCATGTGTACTATGTCAAAAACATAAATTTTGATAGCAACCTATCCCAGTTCATGTGTGGTTTTTGGGCAGTGTATAAATGCCCTACTTCCTCTCTCTTCCTTATTGTTTCTGGCAAGCTCCAGCAGGTCTCTAAAAATTGCCTTTTAAGTGGTAGCCATCTGGTTTGTACCGCGGGCTTTACTATACTGTCGCATTAGCTGTAGACAATGTCAATAGTAAGGGATGAGCAAAAAGTGGGCTACACCACATTTGAAGCACGATAATCGAAAGAATGTATGTGTGTTTTTATTTATGCCCAGTTTTCATAAGATTCATGTCTTCTGGTGATTCTTCCGGAAGTTTCTTTGGGTCATCCCGAGCCCATGATTGAAGTTTGGAGCTGCCAAACACTAGATAAATAGCGGCAGCTAAGAAGTACAACCCAGACGTCAGGTAAAGCACATTTTCCCACTCTTCTCTCTTGCCCTGAAACATTACACGATCAGACTATAGTAATAAATAGCTTCATCAAAGAATAGTGTACTTGTGGTGTGAGAGCAGCCGTGATGACTGGAGCCATAAATCCACTGGCAGTTCCTACAGAGCTGGTAATCCCGATTAAAAGTCCGGAGAATCGCGGAGCCAAATCCATGACGCTGAAGGCATACCCGCCAACCACAGCCAATTCGGCCGCCATTTGACCAAAAGCAGTGACCGCAACTGCCCAGTATTTCTCATGGCAGGTCATAAACGCCAAAATGATCAGGGTCATACCAGGTACCAACATTCCTACATAAACCAACTTAAAAATAATATGGGGCTAAATTAACATGCGGCTTACCGATTGTATTAAAAATCAGACGCAATTGGTTGATCTTGCATATGTTTTTGCTTCTGAGATGATCATACAATTTTCCACCGCACAGGTTGGAAGCTAAGGTTCCTGCGAATAGAAACCCAGAGAGCATGCCATTTTCACGCACGTCCACAGACAGCACTTCCTTCATGAACATGGGCATGCTCAGCCGGAGAGAGAGTCCGGCCCAGTAGCTGAACAAGTGGGTGAAAATGTAAGCGTACACTGGCACCGACAGTAATATGGCAACCCATGGCACCTTGTGGTTCTGGAAGAGAAATGTGCCATTACATAGTATTTTTGATGTTACGAATACCGGTACTGGTAGTCACCTTCTTCCTGCGACCTGTTATGGCAGCAAAATGCTTCAGATAGTTCAGCTCCGTTTGTGATATTCTTGGATGCTGTTCAGGCATGTCGTAAATGGCATAACACATTATGATGCATAATGCAGTTCCTGATGTACCTGAAAATTAATGTTAAAATAATATTGGTCATCCAGAACGCAATTAATGCAATAAACTCTTCATTAAAACTGATACCATCCTGCATGTATCTACTGAAGAAAAATTAAAATCAAATTTACATGTGTACATACCAGAAATATAAAATATCAAAGGCCATCCATTGTCAAACTGATACTGGCACATGTATCCTGAAAATGGATAGATAGTTGCACTGGCCACCTTGTAGCCAGCAAAAACAATGGCCAGTAAGAATGACCTTTCAGTTGGGGCTGCCCACCGAATGATGATGACCATAACAGCAGGGCTTGTGAGCTCCTGAACACATCCCTGGAGAAACCTGATGGCAAAGAGTAATATTGGACTGAACCTGGCAGCCACAGGTATGGTCAGATCCATGAAATTGGCCATCAGAAGACCGAAGATCAGGATGCGCTTTCCTCCCAAGTGGTCACTGAGCCATCCGCCAAAAGCAGGGGTCAGCATGGAGCCGTAAAACAAGGCACCTATTAGATGACTTTGAAGTTGTTTGCTCCATTCGAATTCGCCTGATGAGGGTGACGTCTCAGAAATGTTCCGTAATGTCAGTTGGCAGAGGCCATCTAGAGTGCTTGGTTCAGTGGTGTTTGGGTCAAGCACCGTCTGATATGTGGAGTTCACTTGAGGTGCCTTGACCATGCAAATGAGGGCAAAACTGAGGCTGAATCTTCTGGCTTGTACATTCATGAATGCCAATAAGCAAAAGATGGCTAGGTGTAATCGGCAGGATAGAAGCAACGGTGGACCTAAAAGCAGGAGACAGAAGTCATGCATACTACAAGCAAGAGAAAATCATACCATTAGATGTTGCAATTACATAAGTAATGATCTTGACTAATGGACTACACGTCCGACACATTCATTCAAATGCTAAATATGGCACATGCTATGATTTGTTGTACTGATTCAATCAAAACTTACGGTCTTGCTCTTCATTTTGATGGATCTCCTTGTCGTTTTCCATATCTTCATGTGCACTGAATCCCCTCCAGTTTTGAAGCTCTTAAATTATGCGTATTTGAAGCAGGAGGAATACGTGTGGTACACCACCATAAACTTTTTAACAACAGCTTTCTTTTTTTATATGCAATTTTATGAGATAATCTTCACACAATTCAATGCGTTAATCAGTTGTACAGCTTCCATCAGTATGGAGAGAAATAACTTGCAGTATGATGAGAAAATAATCCATCAATCTACTTAATTGTGGCAGCATTCTGGCTATCACGGGGTAAATAGAAATTTAAAAAATGAAATTGTGGCAGCATTGTTCCAGAATAACCATTCGCTAATCTGGTGAGCCCAAAGCAGTACAAGGAGAGTCACATTTGGCTGCAAATTATTCTCGATTGCCACTGGTAGTTTCTCCACATATACATTTTACATTATCAATAATGTGACTCTTCAGCTATCTTTCACAGAAACTTGAAATACTCGACTTCCACATGAATGACCATATGCATTTACGTAAAATCCTCATTGAATTTCTCAAACAGAATGACTTAATCGCATGATCTCGGTACAATACACAGCACCTGTCTCAACTTACACAAGGTTGATCCACATCTGCAAAATCCTTGCTTCTGTACGCCAAGCACATGAACATTATCAGATAGTACAAGTCCCACAATCTTGCCTATATTTAACTAACAGATAAATCCACAGGGTGTGTTCATACAAGTTCCTTCCATGTCGTCAATTAGTTCTTACCTATACCCACATGATACAATGACTTCTTATTTTTGTGAGCAACTCCTGTAATAAAGACAATTAGAGAGCTTTTTTTAAAAAATGCTTCCAATAAGTGACTGAATAACAAGACAGCCATGCTAATGTTTCACTGCATGGTTAAAGTATTAGCCATTTTAATAATTGTCTGCTTACATCATTCACCATATCAAAGGATTGGAAACGAAAAAAGAGATGACAAAGTCAGCAGCCCAGGATCAGCTCCGTGAGAGAAAACACACAAAAAGGTAAGAACGTGACTACGTCCTCCATATTTCCCTAACAAACAATCCACTTTAAGACTCTCCCCTTGAACTCTCGAGGGAGGCTAACAGTTACTCTTCTACACAAAGTAAGCTGCGAGTTGGGCCATCTTGTCCTTAGGCTTGGGCTTTCCCTTTCCTTTTCCTCCGCGTCCGCCCCTTCCCCTTCCCCGCATAGCACCACCTCCACCCGCCCCTCCTCTTCCTGGTCTCCTCGGGGCCACCGCATGATGCTTCTCCACCAGCGGAGCCAAAACAGGGCTGCAGTATATGCAACCAGTCGCTTCCACTCCACTAGTCAGCTTGCTTTTCTCCTACAACAAACATACAAGGGGATGATAATACAAACTGAGTACATGGGAACGTAACGAGAACTTACTTGCTTGTATTCGACAGACATGACCTGTGCACCGCACTTGTCGCATGTCTCCTCATCCACGCAGACCTTTTGCGCATCCTCAAATACATGTATGATGACATCACAACGGTTGCACCCTAGTTTCCATTTTGGCCCTGAGGAGGGGTCGAGCACCAGGACACCATCATCGCATTCAACGCAGTTAGACACCCCGTTGGCATTCAGCCCGTGTGGGCAAGACGGATGGGTGCAGTGGTTGCATCCGCTTCCCTTCCGCATTTCCCTGAATGGTGGGTGGTTCAGGCAGTAAGGACAGAATGTGTAGCTTCGACCCTTGTTCCCGCCAGACCAGGTCAGCAGCTCAAATTCATCTAGAGGGCATTTGAGCTCACGGTAGATTCGAATGTTGCCGTTTGGTGGCAGGCCGTATGTCTCATCGCAGTGTGCGCAGTGTAGTCGCGGTGGCTTGGTTTGGATGTACTTCATGTACCGCCGACACTTCCCGCAGCGAGACATATTCTTCCCTGATGCAGCCAATGGGGAGAAGGACACCTCAAATAGCTGGTCCATGCCTTCAATGTTCTTTACAAAGTACTGAAACTTGTGGCGGAAGATGTCCAGGGTGTGGTTCAACACACGATCAAAGTCAGCCTGCCCATGAGATATCAGATTGAGTTGCTCCTCCACGGCTGAGCGCATGGTCGGAAGAACTAGCTCGGCATCAATCTTCTGATAACCATGCACCAAAACAATGCCGAGAGTCGTGGGAATCAGACGGCGACCTGATCCAACCTGGACATAGTTTCGTTGACAAATATTGTTGATGTGGACTGGGATGGAGGCATCAGTGCCAATGCCATGCTTTTCCATCAGGGTAATCAGCTCAGACTCGGTCAGGTAGTCTGGAGGACGGGTTTGGCGTTCATCCATCTTCACCTGCAAGAAAAAAAATTTACGAATTAGTCTGCCATCCCAGATTGCGATGAACCGATTAAAAACTCACATCAGACACATTAACGACGTCACCAGTCTTGAAGGCAGGTACCGTCTCATCAGGTGAGAGTGCCTGCCAGGGCATGACTGTGGTGAATCCTGGATCTTGCAGCCTCTTCCCAGTGCAGGTGAACTCTTCCTCCCCGACGTTGAAATGCACAGTGGTGCTGATGTACTTGCAGTCTGGTGAAAGAGTCGCCACAAAGTGCCTGGCAATGTAGTCGTACAGGCGCCAGCTGGCCCCGTCCAGCTCATTCTTAGTGGCAGCCCTTGTAGGTGTGATGGGAGGATGGTCCCCAGAATCGTGGCCTTTCCTCGCCTTGTTTATTCCACGAGAAAGGAGCTCCCGCACCTCTGCCCCCCAGTCAGGGCTATTCTGCTGCTGCCTAAGGGCCCCTGTGAGGTCAAAACTCTCCGCATAGTGAGTGGTCTCTGTACGTGGATAGCTTATGTATCCTTGGATGTACAGACGTTCTGCAATCTGCATTGCATCATGGGGCGACATGTTCAGACCAGAACTGGCCACACGCATCAACTCAACAGTATTCAAAGCTATTGGGCGCTGCTTCACCTTCTCTTTTACAATCACTGACGTCACCCTGGAAGGTCACACAATTTCCATTGAAAAGGGGTCTTCATTGCACCATTGCGCACCTAACATTACTCACTCTGCCTTCTTCTGCTCCTTGAGTGCTGATAGGAACATCATGGCAACCTCCTTGTCGAAACACCTCACTCTCTCCCACTCCAGGCTCACATGCTTTCCCTCCTCTGGATCAACCACAACCTACCATTCATTAAGAGACACACATGTCAAACAATTTTACGAATGAACATACGAGCAAATGCCAATGAACAATATTGAAATGTAGAATGATCAGAAACACGTTGCAGTGATATCATACAATTTAAACCAAAATATGACTGAGTGTTCTGCTATAATAGTCTTCAAATTGTATTTCTTGCATTTACCTGGACTACCCAGTATGGTTCAGGCTTAAACGTCTGGATCTCATCATGCCTTTCGACACAAAAGCCAAGTGTTGGTGTCTGGCACGGTCCGTACGATATAAGCGAGGAGTCCAAGTTCCCATACTTCCCCTGAAAATACTTGGTCTGGAAGCGAGTGAAAGCACATCCTATCCTCAGATCCAACTCCTGCCTCGCATCGACACTCCTGGCCTCATTCTCATTTGGCTTTCCTAGAGAGGCCATAGCCGCCTTTATATCCTTATCAGTAATGGCCGAGAAGTGGGCTCGGAACACTTGCAAGTCCCATCTAACTCCACCGCCATTCCCAAGCCCTTTCATCGCCGGCTGCACGGAAGACATCACCTCGAAGCATATATTCTCCCCTTCCTTATCGCAATCAAGCCACAATATTAGATACTCGCAACCTTTGGCCTCCTGCGCCAAGAACGCCGGCATCTTCAAACGAGGATTTGCCTCCTTCTTCTCCGTCGGACATATGAACAACTCCGCCTGAAAAATTGAATGTGTGTCGTTATGATCAACATTTCCTCCCCATCTTTTTACACCAATTCGCAGCATATTTTTGTACTAATTAGCAGCATATTTTTGTACCAATTTAAAGCATATTTCTGTACCAATTTACAGCATATTTTTGTACCAATTTACAGTATCTTTGTACCAATTCGTAGCATGTTTTTGTACTAATTAGCAGCACATTTTTGTACCAATTTAAAGCATATTTTTGTACCAATTTACAGCATCTTTTTGTACCAATTTGCAGCATCTTTTTGTACCATATTGCATCTTTTTGCAGCGTAACTCACCGGATCTACTCTGTCCCAGTTGTTATACTTCCCGATGAAATCCATGGTCATGACATGCCCGCACACGGATGTCATCCTGAACTGCATCGGTTCATTCCGGAACGATCCAGCCCATTCATGTATGGAACACGCAGCATTGAAACCTGTAAGTACATGTTACATATTAAGTTTGATTATTTAAACATATGGCTACTGTTCAGTTGTCTGGCCTTTAAGTGTGTTATATTTTAACAATTTTTGGCCCTATTTTTATTATTTAAAATATTTATGCGGCTAAAGTTCTGTCAGGCCTCACCTTTTCTGGTCTTACACTTGTTGTTGCTTAGTATCTGCGCCAGGCTCTGAGCCAACGAGGGCTTCTCAGCCACCATAAGAGCCGACTTCATGGTTTTGGCTACACCGTGCTCGCCCCGGGGGTCAAACCATGGCCTAGGGGCCTGCCCAGGGTCCGGAAAAAAAAGGAACAAAAACGACGCGTGTGTTCGATCAAAGATGGCCGGCTCAAAGTTCAGGTGGTGGCCGACAGATGGCATCACTTACGCTGGCTATTACTGACATCTGGTGGCTAAATATGAGCTAATAAATTAAATTTGGCGGAAGATTCAAACTGTGATTCAAATCGATTCAAACTGAAGTGTAGTGTTACGGTTTCCCATTTGCGGTGTACACATCCAAGTCAAACAGTTGGCTAGGTAAACTGTCGCCATACGACACCTTTAATTTCCTTTCCACGTCTCTTCTGAGGGTTTGGCAAACATAGGGGGCTTTTTCCCACTGTCAGCAGCACTTCCTGGAAATAGATTTTTTTTCAGGTGGGAGGTATTTACACTGTTGGATTTTTTTTTTTGGGACCAAATGCGGCCATTTCGTGTCAATCGAAAGCCATCTTGCCAACCAGTTCTTCCACTTGCAGTTTACACCATTGGCTCGTGATTCACGAGCTCCACCGACTGGTTCCCCAGATACGACCTGGGCGCTTGCAATGGCTCAGCTTTATATTGCTTTATTCGCACATTTTGTACGGGGGTGGAGTTTTGCAGAAAATACACGGGTGTAAATCCTCGGGCCCTCTTTCATTCAAACGCTTCAAAACCTGAAATGTGCTCTGCAATGCTGTGCGATATATCATGCCAATGTGTTAAAGCGAGGTATTTAGGTCTGATAGAAAAACATCGATCAGGTGTACAAGGTGTCTAAAATGTTACATGTTAAGTGCCCCATGGTAGGCATGGGCCCTTATATAGGGACACACAGACTGTAGACACACGTAATTAAAAGTATAGTGTTTTTGAACTATATATAGATGTGAACTTACAAGAAAGGACTGTAATGAATACGGAAAATTACAAGAGCATGTCGATCATTTTGGCCACCTTTACGAAGAAATTACAAGGAAGAAGAGTTTCCTGTAATACGTAGCAAAATTTCAGTGAAAAATCAATTATTTTTCGGGTCAACGTTTTCAAAAATAATTGAGCAAAATTTTCACTTCAAATATTTGAAGGTGTGAACTGCCAATCTCTTGCCAAGACCTTGCCTCTCAGATTCCACTTTGCACTGTTACACATGAATGCTTTAACGACATTTGGTCGTGTAGCCGACCTCGTCTTGCAGTGAGTGGTCACCTATTTTTCCAGGTCAGCATATTTACCATCCGCTCGAATTTTACCATGTACAAAAAAAGTTCAACAACAATTTATTGCTCACAACCTAATCTCTCCAATCTCAAAGCAATGTTAGGTTTGACGGGCCACCTTCTTTTTTCCCCCCCTTTCACACGTGTCCGTCTTGCGGCGACAGAAACCCAGATCGTGTGTCACACCGATCTCCATCCTTCATCTCTCATTTTGTCACCTGCAATCCGTTTTACAAGATATCAAGGCGCCTACAAACCTCGATTCCATGCAACGTCGACTGAAATAGTCGTCAGTTGAACCAGACCACCTTGAGAATCACACTGACCTGCGATGTTACATACCATTATGACCTTTTGTTAGTTTGTTGGTGTCCACTGTCAAGTAATTTAGAGGAACATGAGCGCACTATTTCAAACCAGCAAATTGTAACCACACCTGTATGTATCGCGGTAGGTCATGTTTTTTTCTGGCAAACAATAGCGCAAAAATTGGGTACCGTAGGAAGGGAAACGTGATTTGCATTTTATTACATCTGATTTGAGTGACAGCCATGCTTTTATATCCAGGATTTGAATAGCAATTAGGGGAACGTGGAGGGAAGTTGGCAACAAAATGGCCGACAATGGCTCGTGACATGGATCGCGAATTCCAGGCGTTGCGGCTAAATGCGTTTCAGGACCAGCATTGGTGTTATTGTGCTCTGAAAGTGTTGAAGGGCGGGGGGGG